>JAIUZE010070160.1:0-59344 GCA_022085475.1 Heliosperma pusillum
AGCGATTGCCGCTTTTCATGACTATGAAATTTGGCAGATGGACGTGAAAACCGCCTTCTTAAACGGTTATTTGGAGGAGGAGTTGTACATGTTACAACCCGAAGGTTTCATTGACCCTAAAAATCCTAAGAAAGTGTGCAAGCTTAAGCGTTCCATTTATGGACTTAAGCAAGCTTCTCGGAGTTGGAATCATCGTTTCGACCAAGTCATAAAAGAGAATGGTTTCACTCGATCGGTTGAGGAACCATGCTTATATGTCAAGTCGAGTGGGAGTAACATCGTTTTCTTGATATTGTATGTCGATGACATACTCTTGATAGGGAATGATATTCCTCTCTTATCTTCGGTTAAGGTATGGTTAAAGAACCATTTCCAGATGAAAGACCTGGGCGAGGCACAGCGCATATTGGGAATCCGTATCTACAGAGATAGATCACGACGGATGTTATCACTCAGTCAGGAGTCTTATATAGATAAGATTCTTGAAAGGTTCAGCATGACCAACTCCAAGAAGGGGTATCTTCCAATGACGTCTGAGATGCATTTGAGTAAAGCTCAGGCACCCAAGACATCTGAAGAGGTTGAGCGCATGAGTCGAATTCCTTATGCATCAGCTATAGGATCGATCATGTATGCCATGATATGCACACGTCCAGACGTGGCATATGCTTTGAGTATGACCAGTCGGTACCAAGGCAATCCAGGTGAAACACACTGGATGGCTGTTAAAAATATCCTTAAGTACCTACGGAGGTCTAAGGATTGGGTATTGACTTATGGAGGAGAGACCGAGCTTTGCGCAATCGGTTACGCAGATGCTAGCTTCCAAACGGATCGGGATGACTCGAAATCTCAGTCTGGATTCGTATTTACTCTTAATGGCGCTGCGGTCAGCTCGAAAAGCTCCAAGCAGAGTGTTATAGCAGATTCTACGACTGAGTCCGAGTACTATGCCGCTTCAGAGGCTGCAAAGGAAGCTATATGGATGCGTCAATTCTTACAAGGACTTGCCATAGTTCCTAGTTCGAATGACCCAATCACCATCTATTGTGATAATAGAGGTGCCATCTTCCAGGCTAAGGAGCCTAAGTCTAGCAATAAATCTAGACATGTACTTCGGAAGGCTCACATGATCAGAGATTACGTGGAGCAAAAGGAGATAGTGATAGACAAGATTGCTACGGATGATAATATAGCAGATCCTCTCACTAAACCGTTAAGACATGATAAGCATGTAGGGCACGTTACTTCCATGGGAATTAAACATGTTCCTGAGTTGTATTAGCTGTTTGTATGAATTAGATACATCTTTTTCATATACTAAAAATAACTTCATCGTATTGTTTTCATATTTTTTTTTTTCATGTGGATTGTATGGACAACATTGAACACCACAAAGTGAACTGAATAACATTATATGTGTTTTGGTCCGTAATCGCCTACATGAGCTGATAACTCTAGCTATTATATTCTTAAGTCGATTGATGGTGGGTTCAACGAGCTATAAGTCAAACTGTTGACTGATCGATCACAAATACGAGTTATAAGGATACCTCGTAGGACATTGTAATTCGTGACGACGTTATGGACTCCTAAATTTTTAACAACATTGAACACCACAAAGTGAACTGAATAACATTATATGTGTTTTGATCCGTAATCGCCTACATGAGCTGATAACTCTGGCTATTATATTGTTAAGTCGATTGATGGTGGGTTCAACGAGCCATAAGTCAAACTGTTGACTGATCGATCACAAATACGAGTTATAAGGATACCTCATAGGACATTGTAATTTGTGACGACGTTATGGAGTCCTAAATGTTTAACAACATTCGGTGCCAAATTGTAACACCCCGGCCCAAACCTTGGGTCGGGAGCGGTCACTCATGATAGCTCTCCAGGCTGTGTACATGGCCCACAGATCAACACGGGTCCTTTCCAGCGCATTTTGTCCTCACTCATGCACATCCCGGGAACCTTCCCAGGAGGTCACCCATCCTAAGACTACTCTCAGTCAAGCACGCTTAACTTTTGAGTTCTTTTGCATGGACAACCAGAAAAGAAAGTGCACTTTCCTGATATGAGTAGTACTTTCAATCCCTTTAAGAACTAGTCATTTAAGCCTATCAATGGACCTCTTCAAATAACGTGGGGTGTTACAATCACCCCCACTTGAAGAACGCAACGTCCTCGTTGCGCCTGGGAGCATAACCGCTAACCCAGAATCCTCCCCCGCTAGGTGGGTGACCCGGGTACTCCCGACCACAGGCTCACCACACGGTCGCAGGGTTGCTCTGATACCATTTGTAACAACCCGGCCCAAACCTTGGGTCGGGAGCGGTTACTCATGATAGCTCTCCAGGCTGTGTACATGGCCCACAGATCAACACGGGTCCTTTCCAGCGCATTTTGTCCTCACTCATGCACATCCCGGGAACCTTCCCAGGAGGTCACCCATCCCAAGACTACTCTCAGTCAAGCACGCTTAACTTTTGAGTTCTTTTGCATGGATGACCATAAAAGAAAGTGCACTTTGTTGATATGAGTAGTACTTTCAAACCCTTTAAGCACTAGTCATTTAAGCCTATCAATGGACCTCTTCAACAAACGTGGGGTGTTACAATTATTGTAACACCCCGCCCCAACCTTGGGTCGGGAGCGGTCACTCATGATAGCTCTCCAGGCTGTGTACATGGCCCACAGATCAACACAGGTCCTTTCCAGCGCATTTTGTCCTCACTCATGCACCTCCCGGGAACCTTCCCAGGAGGTCACCCATCCTAAGACTACTCTCAGTCAAGCACGCTTAACTTTTGAGTTCTTTTACATGGATGACCAGAAAAGAAAGTGCACTTTGTTGATATGAGTAGTACTTTCAAACCCTTTAAGCACTAGTCATTTAAGCCTATCAATGGACCTCTTCAACGAACGTGGGGTGTTACCATCACCCCCACTTGAAGAACGCAACGTCCTCGTTGCGCCTGGGAGCATAACCGCTAACCCAGAATCCTCCCCCGCTAGGTGGGTGATCACAATGGAGCGTATAACAACTGCCTCCATCACCGCACGGTCGCAGGGTTGCTCTGATATCATTTGTAACACCCCGGCCCAAACCTTGGGTCGGGAGCGGTTACTCATGATAGCTCTCCAGGCTGTGTACATGGCCCACAGATCAACACGGGTCCTTTCCAGCGCATTTTGTCCCCACTCATGCACATCCCGGGAACCTTCCCAGGAGGTCACCCATCCCAAGACTACTCTCAGTCAAGCACGCTTAACTTTTGAGTTCTTTTGCATGGATGACCAGAAAAGAAAGTGCACTTTGTTGATATGAGTAGTACTTTCAAACCCTTTAAGCACTAGTCATTTAAGCCTATCAATGGACCTCTTCAACGAACGTGGGGTGTTACACTATGCATACGTCCAACAACACCATTTTGCTGTGGCGTTCGTGATGCAGAAAAGTTGTGACCTACACCATTAACCCTACAATATTCTATAAAAGCTTGATTGTCAAATTCGGTGCCATGATACGTACAAATTGAAACAAGATTACACTTATATTTGTCTTGAACGAGTTTCATAAGGCAAGCAAACTCATCAAAAGTATTGTCTTTAGAGTGCAAGTATATAGACCAAACATGCATCGAATAATCATCGACTAGAACGAAAACGTACCTAGATCCGCCTCTACTTCTTACCTTCATTGGGCCACAAAGATCCATAAGTACAAGTTCTAGGGCATGATTTGTGTTTACTACTCTTTTAAGTTTGAAAGACAATCTCACATGCTTACATCGAGCACAAGTGTCATACATCTTCTCTTGATCAAACTTGATTTTAGGCAAGCCTTCAACCAAGTCCTACCTTTTAAGCTTATTCAAGATAGGGATGTTGATGTGACCAAATCTCTTGTTCCATAGAAAAGGATCACCTTACGTTACTTTCATGCATGTAAAAGAGTTAGTAGGAACATCATTCAAATCATTCATATAGACATTTCGTTTACGATGCCCTTCAAGTATAACCTTACTAGTACCTTCAATTATGATGCGACAAACATCTGAATGAAAAACAACCTTTTTACCTATGTCACATAATTGAGATATCACTTACTAAATACACATCACTAATTGAATGAGAAGAAGATATATCAATCTTACCAACACCAATGACTTTACCTTTCTTGTTGTCTCCAAAGGTGACCTTCCCTCCATCAAAAGACTCAAGTGAAAGAAATAAATTTTTATTTCCGGTCATGTGCCTTGAGTAACCACTATCAAGGTACCATAAGTTATTTTCTTTCACAATCACCTGCAAGACAAATTAAATACTCCCTCCTAGTTTCCATGTTGTTCTCTCTTTCCTATTTGAGCATAGTTTGGTGTTCTTCCCTCTTTCCTTATTCGGAAACTTTTGTATGGTCCAAATTCAATTGTATGTGGATAGTGTGTTTTATGTGGTCCAAATTCACTTTCTTAATTCTTGTGTACACAAGAAAAGAGAAGAACATGTAAACTAGGAGGGAGTACATAATTTTAGGTACCCAAGCAAGGTTGGGTCCTTTAGTGTTACCGTAAATATCATATATTTTCAAACCCAAACTTGTCTTATGATTTTCCTTTTAGGGGTTGGTATATTTAAAGGTGTTTTGGTCTTTTGGTGTTGTCTAGGTTCCCTTGATTGTTGCCTCTTGGCTTGTTGCCTTTCCTTAGGCAAATTGGATTTCTTCTTATAGGCAAAAATCATATCGTAGAACCATCGATGTTCATTATTTCCGACTTCTTCTACGAAGGGTTCGGGATTTGGACACATGTCCTCTTCCTCTTGCGTGTTAGAGGCTCTGACAAAATTTAAGTTTTTATTTAGGTCTTTTGTGTGTTTGACACAATTTTTTATGAGATGACCCGTGTGACCACAATAGTTACAAATAAGATACTCCGGTAAATTAACATATTTTCTTTTTCAGAAATCACGTTTACAAGGAGTAGATTTGCATTTTGAGTGATCCCTACGGCTATAACATTCATGACCTAATCCCATTTCATGTTGTTGTTAGATTGTTTAGTTAAGCAATTTGGTTTTTCTATATGGTAACCTTGTATTTTTTCAATTTCTACGTGGTAACCCTACTTTTTAAAGATCACACTGGTAACTCCCAACTCTATTAATACGTATTGGCGTGACCCATAACTAGTTTTTCCGTCAATTTGTCCGTTAAGTATGTGACACGACCAATTGATTTCTGAGGTTTTCTACAAGGTAACCCTCAAATTTTTTATATTCTACAAGATAACCCTACCTTTTCTGCAAATCACACATCCTCAAAAATAGAATTCCTTAATTAATCTTTTTTCCACATTTTTACTCAATTACACTCAACATTATCAAATCTACCTTTATTTTCTTTCAATTAACCAAGTTTTAGAAGAAAATATAGTACGAACTTTTTTCGAGATAAATTAAAAAAACTCCTAATAGGTAACAGCCTCATCCACCTCAATAGCATCGGCAACAAGAACATGGGATGGGTCGTTAACATACTTACGCAACTGGGATACATGAGGAAAAGTGTTCAATACCGAGCCTTAAAATAATCAATCCCAATTTTGATTCATTGGTTTCATTTAATTAAAAACTTTTATTTTCAAAACCCCATTAATATACCAAAACTTAAATGTTACAAACAACTAATACTGACTCACTTCAATTATTCTACAAATTGGCGTAATAAAGTTGTGTACAATTGAGAAATGGGGACTCATTTGTAAACATGGGGTTTGAAGCTTAATGGTGGATTTATTTTTTAATCATCGAACCCGGGTTTTGGAGAATTGCGATAATGATACCTTAAAGAGATGATGATACCGAGAGTTGACATTTTTTTTGAAGTAATTAAGTGAAAAACTAGATAAGAATGATAAATTGAGGAACTAAGAAATTATTTCTAAAAGTGTTTCTTTTGTAACAAAGAAAAAGGGTTATGTTGTATAATTTTATAAAATAGAGGGTTACCACGTAGAAAATCTCATAATTTAATTGGTTACGTCACATACTTAACGGCCAAGTTGACGGAAAAAATAGTTCAGGGTCACGCCAATAGATATTAATAGAGTTTAGGGTTACCATGTGTGATCTTTGAAAAGTAGGGTTACCACGTATAATTTGAAAAAACACAGGGTAACCATATAGAAAACCCTAAGAAATTTAACACAGTTGTGCTACCTTCTCATTTGTCATGAACTTTCCTAGCATGCATAAGTAGTTCTTTTAGAGAGTTGATTTTTTTCGGACATTCAGAGTGGTCAATCTCTATACTATTAGAGGAACTACTTTTGCTAAGGTAGTCACGAAAGTTTTGGAAACGTTTATTAAGAATCAAAACTATATATGAGTGTTGTTTCTTAATATCCGTTATTTGAGCTTTAGTTTCCTTTAGTTGCTGAGATGAAGAGTCAATTTCCTTCTTTTGATATGAGATTTTAATGTCTTTAACTTTTATCTCAGCCTTAAAAAGTTCATTGGCTTTTCTCAGCTCTAAGGTTATAGCTTCATTAGCTATAACCTTGGCCTCAAGATGTTTAAGGTTGAGTTTTAACTCTGAGTTTATAGCTTCATTAGCTATAACTTTGGACACAAGAGCTATTTTCTCAGCATCAATGGATTCAGAACTTGTGGCTAGATTTGTCATAACTTTAGAATTCAAGTTTCTTTTTTTGGCTTTCTCGTCGTCTTTAGTGTCGAGCTCTACCCAACAAGATGCTAGCATAACTTGCTTAAATTCTTTCTTCGTCTTGTCCCTCTTTGATTTATCTTTAATTTTTTTGCCATGTGGGACAGCCTTTAATCATATGGTCTGTCTCGCCACATTTAAAGCAGCCTCTATTGGTGAATGAGGGTTTTCTGTCATTAGGCTTTTTGTTAAAATATTTATTGTTGTTAGACTTAGATTGCCTTCTTTTAAACAAATTCTTTTTGAAAAGTCTTGCAAAGTAGACAACCTCATTTTCTATATCCTCTTCACCATCATTGGCTTGCAAAGCTACACCTTTACCTTTGCTAGAATCCTCATCAAGCTTATCGAGTTGAAGCTCGTGTGCCGTGAGAAAACCTATTAGCTCTTGATAGGTTACAAGAGTGAGATCTCTTGCTTCTCCAATCGCAGTCACCTTGGAAGTCCATCTTTTAGAGAGACTCCTATAAGGACTTTTCTTACGATATCCTCATAACCGAATTTTCTCCCAAGGTTTCGGAGTTCATTTGTTATGCTTGAAAAGCGTGCCGACATACTGTTTATTGACTCATTCTTCTCCATTGAGAAGAGTTCGTACCTTTGAATGAGTACATCAATCCTATGCTTTTTCACAAGGGCATTACCTTTGTATGCAAGTTCAAGACCATCCCATATTTCTTTGGCCGTACTGCAAGACAAGAATCGATCAAACTCAGTGCTTATCAGGTCGTTTTACAATAACGTCATGGCTTTCGAGTTTTTCTCTGCCTTACGGTAGTCAGCCTCAATATAGTCATTTTCGTCTTTCTCATAGGATGTGTCATTTTCATATGCGACCAATATTTTGTTAGGACCGTTTTGAATGATCTTGCGACATTCCCAATCATGTCCCTTAATATAGTGTGTCATCATGTTTTTGCAAAGACCATAGTTTTTTCCTTTTAAGATAGGAACTTTTAGATGTTTGGATTCAATTTAACACGAGATAAAAAGATTTAAAATAGGAAAAAAATAAAACCAAATGTATCAGTTTCTATGCTGTTAGAAAATCAAGAGCACGAGGCTCTGATACCAATTGTAGAGTTTATTGATCCCAAATACACAAGATGGGGAGGGGTCGATTGTTCGTATAACCGTGTAGTAAAATACTTGTTTTGAATTTAGTAATTAAATTCAACCCAACTAATTGCTTGTAGCGTGTAAAAATAGCGAAAGATGTAAACAAGTAAAAGAGAATGTGACACAAGGGATTTTGAATTGGTTCAGTTTCACAAATCGAAACCTACGTCCACTATTTCTCGATTAATAATTTTAGTACCCTCCTACGGATTACAAAATTATCAACCCACTCGTACAAATAACTCTAGTTGTAACTCAAAGATTGAGTACCCTTAAATATTCGATTCTAACTTACGTTAATAAGAAAGTTTTGTTGATTGTTTTTAGTGTTCACACAATTGAACGTATAAGAAGCAATTCTAACACTAATATCCAATAACGTTTTTTCTCAAAAAATAGCTTGCGTGTAAAGGTACAGCTTTTCGAAAATATGTTTTGTAAAATAAATATTTTACTTTGAAAATATTAATCACGTTTGCAAAACAAAGTTCTAGTATGAAAAGAGTAGTTTTAGATGCATAAGATGCTTGAGAATTTATAGTAGAAAAGCAAACTAGGTTTTAGCTTTCATAGTAGTTGTGACCTTTCTTGGATAATAAGAAAGATAAAAGGTTAAATTTACAAACCCTAATAAAGCATATGCCTCCCTTGTGAAATAAGAAAAATATTAGGTTTACATCTTACTTAAACCCTAATTGTGCCTAGAGGCTAGTCACGAGAGACACGACCCATAAGCCTTACTCACGTGAACCCACAATCCATCACGGCTCAAGTAAGATAGATTAGTATTTAGGTTTGAAGATGTATTAAAACCCTAGATAGCATAACAACTCATAAGTTGTTTTACTAATCAATAAAGAAATCATAATAATATTCAAACTAAATAAATTTAAACCTTAATCTACTACAAATACTTTTTGTTAAAAATATTATTCAAAACTATATTTAAAAACCGTTTTGAAAAACTAAAACAGCTGCACTGTACCTCGCAGCTCCAAAGTTATAATAGTTTCACCTATAATTTTGAGATTGGTAAGTAAGGTTATAGTTAAAACAGTTATAACTCTAATTCCCAAAATTACTATTGAGATTGCCGTTATTCGACGACAACCTATACTACAAAATCTTCCTAGAGATCTTCAGTATGTAGATCGTCACTTTGTTCCAATCACGAGCTATTCATCTTGAGCTCCACAAGCTTGCACTAGTGAAAAAAAACCCTACCGCGTCAGTTGTAGATGGTCATTTACGTCGATTTTGGGGTGATGTATTTTGAGGGGTCGTATTTGCTCTTGCGTCAGTTGTTAAACCGACGCAAAAAGTAAAAAGATTTGCGTCAGTTGCCTCAGTTGTAATTTAACCACTGAGCAAGGAATTGACGCAATAGCATTTTATAACTGACGCAAATAGTTAGTAATTGCATGACTTCATATAAAACCGATGCAATTTCTTTATCTTTTTGCGTGACATTTTATTGTAGCGCCATTGGATTTTACTATTTTGCGTCAATTTTTCTAGAACCGATCCAATTTCTTTACTTTCTCATGTCATTTGTTATTAGAACTGATACAATTGACATTTCAGTTTCACGCCAATTAATTTCCATCCTTTGGGCCATTTCATTCTAGAATCGACGCAAATTAAAGCTTTTTTATGTATAAAGATTTGCTACCGAATCTCGGCAGCACCTCCTCATAAAAATGACAATCAATACAAAAACTTAAAAATCTGAAACAATAAATCCAATCAACCACTAATACATCACATTAAAACGACATTACATCTTATTCAACCCAACAATGTTCCAAATACCATTTAATGTATAAATAATCCCACAAACGTCTTAGTTACTAAGCTAGTCTACACTAAATGGACTGTAAACATCTACTAGCCCAAACTCCTCTAGCCAAATTCATATATTTGATTGACCTCATTGAATTTTCAATTCTGCATTTTCAAAATAAGTATATAATAAGAAATTTTAATTGAAAAAGAAAATTGACTAGGAAGTTAAAGTAAGATTGAATTCTCTCCTCAAAGTCTTTGTCCCCGGGTTTAGAGTAGTTTTCTATGTGTAACAGCGTGACTAATAAATTCATCAAGCCTTTGTAAATCAGGCATCGCTTTTCCCATACATCCATCTTCGATCCATACTCTACACACATATTCGTAATTGTGGATTCTACCTGCAATAATACTCAGGAAATTATTCCTACTTGTAGTAAATGGGAATTTGTGTTATTTCACATATGATGCATCCATTATTTTTCTATGGTTTTCGATATTATTTCACATATGATGCATGGGGATTCAAGATCCAATTTAGTCATTTCAGGTTACTGCCATATTAATAAGGATGGTAGTATGGAACATTTAAGAATACATGATATACGTCAGCAATTAATTTCGGGAATTATTCTACTACGATATATACAACCACGCCACAATATACATCAAACAGACCAGACTACATGTATACACTACTATGGAAACAGCCTACGTACAACAGTGTTGGAGCAAGCTGCTCACAATTAAAAATAACTCGTCAAGCTTATTCTTAGATCTCTGCACATTGACTCAATTTGTGCCTTTATTTGTTTGGTCGAGTCAGGTTAACACCGGTGCTGCCTAGAAAAAGTTGTATCTAAGAAACTTAGCTTATAAATAATACCTTAGACGCCTTAGACTTGATCTTTTCGTTTTTTATTTCAATAGCTACAACAATCAAATGACTTAATATAGGTACTGGAAAACATTTTTTTATGCTGCAACATGTCCCTTTACAATTCAAAGAGAGTCAAATTATGTAAATTTGTGGTATTTGTTATTGTTGATATTTTTTTTATGTAAATACTTGCCTTAATGCACAGTACAAAATGAAATATTTCATGACTTTCAGGTGTCTTTAATTACTCAACATATACCCTTATACTTTTCTACTTTTTTGTCATTTTGTGTATGACAATGAGCAGTGAGACAACAAGTCAAAGTTTGCATTAGCTATATGCTAAATTTTATGCCAATCTTACAGAAAATGAATTAGTTTGTTCATTAAACTACACAAATTCTCATTTGTTACAAGCCTATGACCAGGGGCGTCTAAAAGTAGTTCGAGGCCCGGTGCTAAACAAAAAAAAGAGGCCCTAAAACTTTGGGTTGAAACTTTATTGAAACATAATGTCAATTTTTCCATTTCCTCTATGATTAAAAGTACACAAGTAAACTTTGATTAAATCATCCATGAATATACGCATTTACAATATGTTTTTGTGAATATATAATACTTCGTCTAAGCTAATTAGCCTATCTAAGTTTAAAGTTTCGCAAATTTAACCCTAAAAAATTAAATAAAGTAGGTTTTCAATTCGAGAATTAGGAAGACCGCTCATATATTCGTAAGAGTTCGACTTGACATCGTGATGTAGCCTCGACACATTCAAATAAACTTTGATAAAATTGAGGTTTGTTCATGTAAATATGATTATTATGACAGCCACCGAGAGTAATCATCTCCAAAAACTTGGCACTTCTTAGCAACAATGTCACTAGATTCAACATTTCTTCACCAAATTGATCGATAATCGTACTCGTATGCAACTCTATGCGTTTCACATGCTCAACGGGTTAAGATACAGCTTCTTGATTCCCAATATGACCCGTCTCCAATGTCGTCAAACGTCTATACGAGTAATTAAATTGAGATGAATACACAAAACAAAACACTCATAAAATTAGAAAAGAAAAACTACCTTATCAGAATTCTCCTCTTGATTTCAAATTGATGAATTTTGGTTGATTTCTTCTCAAAAAGAAGTATAAAAGTAATAACAATGGTTAATATGATTGATTGATTCAAAGGGAAATTGAGGGATTAAAGGTGATTGTAATTTGTGCTTTAGATTGAAGTTTATATAGGTAGAATTAATTGAACGTCTTAACTTTTTTGCCATGGAAAATCAAACATTATTTGGGGAAGAGATTTTTGGGGAAGAGAATATTGGAGTGAATAATTAAGCCTGATTACAGTGTAATCTTAAATGCTTAGTTTTTTGGATTTTTTTTTTTTAATTGAAAATTAGATTTACGACTTTGGGGCCAAATTTTGGAGGCTCTGTTCGGGCGCGCATGGCTGAACTGGGCCTTAGCCGCCCCTGCCTATGACGTGAGACAAAGGGGAAAGTGGGAGGGACAAGTGGAAGAAGGTTGTGAGAGGTCACAAGCTTGTAACTGTCACAAGCAAGACGGGCTGAACTAACTATATGTTTGTTTATCAAAAATTTCGATCATATAGTTAACTACGTAATTCTTGCTTATAGGTGTTATCATCATTGGTCACAATATAAACATCGCTCGCTTCCTTAATGACTCGGTTGCTAAATTCTAATTGTCCTAAAACATATGGCAATAACTAAAGCTCTTGTAGATGGGGAAAAGATATACAACGCTTGCATCATACATGACTCGGGCACCATATTATAAGTTGGAAGGCAAACTTAAGAGGGAAGTCAGTATTCACCAGGCAATTGATTTCGTCTACTTTATGCACCCCACTATTTAATTACTTGAATTCATCAGTTCCATAATCTAACAAGTTAGTTCAACTACCATTTCCTGTCTTAAAAGACAACCAAGCGTCATTATGGTTGTACCAACATTGTGATCAGTAATGGAGGTCAGATATGTCCATGAAAGAAATTAAAGGGGGTCGAATGTACACAACATTACTTTAAGTTAACATCGCTGAGGTTTAAAGCCGAAAATGGTTTTATTGTGCAGCCAAAAATAACCTTTAAACAAAAGGATTGAGGGAGCACGACAACGTACATTATAAGATGGGATTAGTAATATGCATAGAGCACATTATAGTACATCGTAAGACGGAATATAGTTCTCTAATGTAACATCGTATAAGCAAAACGAAACAAGAAACATCACAACCCGGTTCATAGCTCTTCGTTCCTTTATAGATATTACTATTCCCTAAGGATTATTTTCTGTGCCTTAAATTCAAATTACGAAGCGATTCCAGATCATAAACGATTTATAAATACAATATAGACACAACTATCAACGAACTGATAAACACACAAATAAATTTACATTCAAATGATAAACAATAATAAACAACAATAAACATACTTGATTATTATCCGGGCTTGAAGGAAGGCAGTGCGATGTTGGTGCGACGACTTGAGCGACAATAGAAAGAGGATGTTATAGAATGCAGGAAATAGTCCTATTAACAAAGGATATCTCGAGTTTTCTATACAACTTGATCAATTAGAGAGAATTGGAGAAGATTGATATTGTATAAGAGTTGTGTAAAAACGATGAATGAATGACAATAACCAGAGATTAGCTATTTATATTCACTAACTTCTAACTAATTCAAGCTCATAACTAACTAATTGCCAGCTGTTATCTAACAACTTTTGGCGCCAAAAACAGATTCTGTTACAAACTGTAACATATCTTCCTCCTTTAAAAGAGACTTGTCCTCAAGTCTCAAGATTAATCAAGACTGAATTCTGGATATTGTTGCTCAAAATTGTCTGCATACTCCCAAGTAGCATCGTTGATAGGGAATCCCAGCCAATGGACCAAGTACTGTACATCGGCTTGATTCTGCCTTTTCACTACCCTCCTCTCCAATATTGCTGCAGGTTGTAGGTCTTGATCTGTTGATAATCCTCTCAGCCATTCTGGAATATGAACTGCATTAGGCAATACACCCCTGAATTTCTTGATTTGGGACACATGAAAGACTTTATGAATTTTAACAGTTTCAGGCAAATCCAATTTATATGCAACTAAATCCATAATTCTTATACAATATCAATCTTCTCCAATTGTTGATTAAAAAAAAAGGTAATAACGTATACTACAAAAAAAAGGTAAACAGAAATACACCATTGTTGATTACACAAAATAAAAAAAATGGATCATTTAGATATTGATCTAAATAGGGATTGGGAAGATGAAATGAATGATTATACTGACGATGTCGATATAGTCAATGAACAAAACGTCAATGAAGATGTTAACAATGATGATATTGTCAACAATGAGACTACAAATAATGAAGATGTTAACAATGACAATATTGTCAACAGTGAGATTACAAATAATGAAGTAGTTAACAATTGCATTGAAGACCATGGTCCTCCAATTTTCGAAGGCGGATTTTTTGAGAACGTACTTAAATTAATAAACAATGGTAACTCCGAGTCTTTACAAGCTACTCCACCAAGTAAAGGCATGTCCTTTGTTAACGGCGTCGAGTTTGCTGCATTTAGCTTTTTGTATGATTAAAAACTCGGTTTTCAATTTTTTATAAGGTCAAATACACTTATGAAATGTTGTAAGGCGTAATGGTACTGGGATATACGAGCCTCGTTTCGAAATAATGAAACGAATCAGATTGTGTTGTAAAACGGGAGGAGACCATAACACGAATAAAGGAGATGAAAAATATGATAGAGAAAACAACAATGAGGGAGAAAACAATGACGTAGATGAGTGGAATCAAAACAATGTACGAGATGGTAAATGCAAAGTTGTCATAGAAGCATCGTTAAAAAACGACACCATTGTCATCAATCAATGTAGGTTGGTGCACAATCATAAGATAGACCCCGCAAATAGTCGTCAGATGGTTGGTTACCGGCTACTTGATGATTATTTTAAAAGGCGAGCAATGATGTACGACTCCGTCGGTATTCCCATATCTAAAAGTTTTTACACGTTGCTTCGGAAAGCTGGTGGGCATGCAAACTTGCATATCAATCAACGTGATTTACGCAATGTGGTTAATCTTGAACGGCGACGTGATCGGATTGAGGGTGATGCAGTAGCCTTGGAAGCACGGTTTAGAAAGCTAAAGGAAATCGATCCTGAGTTTTAATATGCAATAGAGGCGGGTGATGAAGGGAAGCTCATGAACGTTTTTTGGGCCGATGGACGGGGTAGAGGATTGGCCAAGGTATTTTCTGATGCTGTATCATATGATGTTGCGTTCCTTTGTAATAGGTAACTAATCTTGTCATTTATTTTCTTTAGGGTATTATCAATTCGATTTATAATTGACTGAATTAGAGATTTAAGAATGTTAGTGACATTCTGGTTCGATTAATCAATTTTTAAGCATTTGACATGCTAATTAAATAAGATTGAAATAATCGAACTATGTATCAATTAATCGAGTCATGCTAATTTTCTCATACTAATCGAACTATGTATCAATTAAGCAGATTGAATTAACTAGGGTTTTAGTTTCTGATTATAATTAGGGTTTTAGTTTTAGTTGTTTACTTTAATCTAATTAAACACGATTTAGCTACTAAGATTGAATTAATTAGGGTTTTAGTTTTAGTTGTTTACTTTAATCTAATTAAACACGATTTAGATACTATGATTGAATTAATTAGGGTTTTAGTTTTAGTTGTTTACTTTAATCTAATTAAAGACGATTTAGCTACTATGATTGAATTAATTAGGGTTTTAGTTTTAGTTGTTTACTTTAATCTAATTAAACACGATATAAATAGTATGTATCAATTAATCAAATTGATGTATTTTCTAATACTAATCAAATTGAATCTGACTAATTTGACTTATGATTGAAATAATTAGGGTTTTAGTCTAAAACGAGTTGCAAATGGATCCGCGGGTTCACCAATTTGACTTCAAAATCGAACTTTAATCTAAGTAAAAACGATTAAGCTACTTATGAAATATGACGTATTCAACAAATTGAACTAATCGAATCTGTGACAACCATCGCGATAGCGGAAATAAAACATAACAAGCATGCAATTTATATAGCGGAAAATACGATATTTTTGAAACTTTTTACATGCCAAAAGAAGAGTACGAGGAATGTCAAATAATTACAAGCTAAAGTATAATATTGTTGGAGCTAGCGTCCTCCACAGTTAGTGTGATAACAGCTAAGGTTCACAGGGTATACTTTGTATTATAATCAGTTGATTAACGTTTATCGATAACGGTTGGCTTGCTAGATAAGTTTGACGTTATTGTCATACAGATGGCGGTGATCAACTGATCCCTAAAAGTCACACCTAAAGGATGTGTTTGAGAGATGTGATTATTTGAGAAAATAATCATATTGATGCCTTATTAAATGACTAAAAGGTTAGTCGATGTATTTGACTAAAAGGTTAGTCAATGTGATGATGATACGATTATTTAATAACGATTAAATAATGTTAGCTGGTAATTGAATATAAAATGTTATATTTAATCCATGTATATAATGTTGGTCTAAACTAAATGTAAACTGTTATATTTAAGTTGGCGGATATGTATTACACGATATTATTATAGTGTATTGGTCCGGCATTACTCGGTTTATGTGACGGTCCATTACTAGTAATAATTAGAATACATATTACATTATGTACATATTAAATGAGATGCTAACTACCTAATAGAGGTTGAGTTAAATAAGGAAACTAGGTTTTTTCCTTGTTTTTTCTCTCTTTTACACGGCACAAGGAGGGAGTATTAAGAGGTGAAAAAAAACCCTAATTGACTACACATCTCACGGCAGGGTGAAAAAAGAGGAGAAAATTCTGATTTTAACTCTCTCTGATTCATCTTCATATTCATCATCAATATACACACAAAATTAGAAGTAATTTTTGGGTATTCGTTCTAGCACGACGAAGGCATTTCTTGAACCATCTTGGGTGCAACGATTAGGAGAATACCTACTTTGGTATTTGTTCTTAGGCCATTTACTAGGACCGAAATTAATTTCTTAATCTCTTGTCTTATATTATGCAATTTCATTTATGACTAGAAATTCATATAGTTATAATTTCATTATAATCCGAAATTTTAAAGGGAACTATACCGATATTTCCTACAAGTGGTATCAGAGCATTTGGCTATGAAATTATTTTATATGTTTTCATATTTGATGAAATATAAGATTAGAAATTGTTGTTTTGTTTTTTTGTTTCGGCTGAAAGAAGAAAAAAACAAATTAGGGTTTGTTTTTTTTGGTACTGTTCACGACCAGAAAAAAAAAAAAAAATTGGTACGGTTCTTGGCACTGTTCAGCCGTGAGGAAAAATTTTTTTGCCTTGTTTTTCCTTTTTGATTCATATATGTTGTTGTTTTAATATGTTAAGATAATAATATAATGAATTTGTTGATATTTTGATTTAATGAGGATTAAATTGAAATGTAAAAGGAATTTGTTTTGGATGTTAAAGAACATTCATTGTGCTAAATTTTTCGATATGAATATACAAAATAATTATGATTAGTTGAGTAATTTGATAATCGATTAATCATGATTTAGATATTCATTTTAAAAGGTTAATTTGAATCATCTAGTTTGTATCAATGTTTAATAATGATTAGATGTTGAATGTTTGTACCGATCTAGTTTTAATTAGCATGATCAAATTAAAAAGATTAATTTGTGTTTGTTTTGTTTTTTTTAAAACCGAGAAAAATATATTAAAAAAAAAAAAATTTTGTACCTGCTACTGTTTACGGGTACTGTTCATCCGTGAATAGTGAAAAAAAAAATTTAATTTTAAAAAGGTAATGTATGTTGTTTTGTTGTTGTGAAAAAGTTACTGTTCATCCATTCATTCATTTGTACCTGCTACTGTTTATTGCATTATAAAGATAATGTATGTTGTTTTGTTGTTGTGAAAAAGTTCACAATGATAGATACCCTATTATTTTAAAAAGGTTTAAAATAATGTTGAATTTAATTTATGTTATACCCGATAATATGAATTAAATTGGATTATGGTTGATTAAAATTGTTGTGTGCAATTAAGGAATTGTCACATAATTTTGATCATTTTAAAGGTGGTTTGGATAAATTAATCATCATAATTAATGAATTATGTCTTGAAGGTTTAATTTATTTTGTTGATGCATTTTATTTTGTTGAATGAATGAATAAATGAATGAATGGATGAATGGATTATTTTGGTATTTTTACAAGAGGTTGTAATTTGTATTGCTTAGTGTGGCCTTAGTAGATTGTGTTATCGTAATGATGGTAACATGGTCTTTGATGTATTTTGAGATCTCGAATCTCCCCTTTGAAATCTTTAATTATAATTTTTAAATTAGAATATAAATAGGTTTATATTTTGTAACTTTTAAAAATTGTATTTTTGAGAAGACCAAAGATGGAGATCGGATAGCTCACTCCCGCTACATGGACCAAGATGGAACATCAAGTCAAGCTTCTAGGGTCCATAAGGATGGATTCCATAGTGTATTTTTGTTCTATTTTGATAGGATAGGCCACACTAGGACTTTGTACTTTGATTTTCATTTTTCCGTTCTTATTGTTTTTCTTTTGCTTGATAGTTAGTGCATCATATTCCGCCTAAACCAAACCACCTACTACTTAATTGCATGAAAATTGACTCATATAGATTGTATGTTAATTATCATGGACATCCAGATGTCACTCAAAATTCTAAAAGCTATCATCTTAAATTATTCATTCTCTTAATGCTACATCATTCGTTCACTTAAATGGATAAAATTAAAGCTGATGGACCTTCCTCTAAAACCTAAAATTGAGATTAGTCTTTATAGGGAAAACTGCTATGAATCCCTTCGTCGTCGGTAGACATATAGGACCTTACTCTCCATATGATCCGTTCTACGTTGGGTAAGTAATATGTGTTGACCTATTTTACCTCAACATTATAGTCCGAGTAATATCTCCTGATTATGATGGACTAAAGATAGAATTTACAGAAATTTATCGACCAGGAATTCTAAAAGTAGAATTAGCCAAGAAGTTGGCTTATCAATTTATAAAAATTGAGTCTTGGGATCATTTATATAATACTTGAGGGAGGTCAATTGTATAAATGCAAGAGTCTTCGCATTAATCGGTTTTGCATTAGTCTTAATTAAAACGATGAAAATGCTTATTATGTTTTATCTCCTTTTCGCAGTGTAGCATTCATTTATATCGATAAAACTGTTATAAAAAATGCTGATGCCTCTATGCCAAGTGCCACGTTCGCGCGTGAATCCTGGCTTTAGATGTTCATGGACAACATGAATCAGTACACGCGACTGAAGAATAACGGGTCCAACTTTGCGGACTGGGAGGCTTCATTACGGAATGCTGCCATAGCTGACGGTAAGCTCAAGTACTTGACTGAGCCACTACCGCCTAACCCAGGCCCCAATGTAGGAGCAAATGAATCACTTGCTTATAGTGATTTCGTAATGGAGGCGGGTGCGATAAAGAACGTACTCATCTTTTCAATGGAATCCAATTTGCAAAGACGATTCATTGCCCAAGGTGCAAACAAGATTTTCACCACGCTCACTAACGAGTTCTCAAAAGCACCGCAGATCGTTATGTATGAGCTTACCACTCGCTTCTTTGAGGCGAAACTCCAGAAGGGCCAACCGGTTAGCCCACACATTCTCGATATGATCGAGAATCTCGAAAAACTGGAGGCACTTGATTGCAAAATCAAAGAGAGCGTGGTCATTGACCGCATGCTTCATTCACTTCATGATGGTTTTGCCCAATTCAGGGCAAATTACTATATGAATGATTTGAAGAGAAATCCTCATCAGCTACACTCACTTCTCATACAGACTGAGAAGGATCTGAAATTGAGTGGGAGCCTGAAGCAGGACGTTCTCATGATTGCAAACAAGGGTAAGGGTAAGGGCAAGGCTCAGGCCGACCTAGCTGTAGGGAAGCCGAAGTTCAAGAAGCCAGGAAACGGCAAGAGTGGGCCTGGTGAGACTAGCAGTAGCTCACAAGGCAAGACAAAGAGCAAAGAAAACATGGAGTGCCACCATTGCCACAAGACTGGGCATTGGAGGCGGAACTGTCCCGTGTAAGCTGAAGACGTAAAAGCAGGCTGCGTCACTTCTGTTGGTATGTCTTCTTTTATTCATATGATTGAGATTAACCATGCAAGTTTCGGAACTTGGGTACTTGATACTGGTTGTGGTTCTCATCTGTATAATCATTTGCAGGGCCTATGAAACATCAAAACTCTCGAAAAGGGTGATGTAGACCTGCGAGTGGGGAATGGAGCATGAGTAGCTGCCGTTTCAGTGGGAACATATGTAATCCAACTCCCAAGTGGATTTGAGTTATTTTTAAATAACTGTTACTATGTACCCAGTTTATCTAAAAACATTATTTCTGTTTCCGTACTCGATAATGACGGTTTTTCATTTGTAATAAAGGATAATAGCTGTATTTTCTCCTTTAACAAAATGATTTATGGTAAAGCAGTTTCCATAAATGGGATTTATGTTTTAGATCAAACCACGGATATATTGCATGTGAGTAATAAAAATGTAAAGGTTGGTGACAAAGATCAAACCTATCTATGGCATTGCCGTATGGGACACATAAATGAAAACTGCGTGAAGAAGCTCATTTACAATGGGACTATCTCCCCATTTGACTATGCATCATTTGGCACGTGTGAATCATGTCTCATAGGCAAAATGACTCGAATTTCCTTCAAAGGTGTTGGAATGCGCGCTGCTGACCTATTAGGACTCATACATACTGATGTGTGTGGATCTATGTCAATCAACGCTAGAGATGGCTATAGATATTTTATCTTTTGCACGGACGATTTGAGTAGATATGGATACGTCTACTTAATGAAGCACAAAAGTGAGTCCTTTGATAAGTTCAAGGAATACCAGAATAAGGTTGAAAACCAGCTAGGTAGAAAGATTAAAGCACTACGTTCAGATCCTGGTGGCAAATATCTTTCGAATGAGTTTGATCAACACCTTAAAAACTATGGTGTAGTACTACAGTTAACTCCACCTGGAACACCTCAATTAAATGGTGTGTCCGAACGGAGAAATCGAACATTACTTGATATGGTTCGATCCATGATGACTCACACAGTTGTGCCTGATTCATTGTGGGGCTATGCTCTTTTGTCAGCTGCTCTTATACTTAACCGAAGTTCGTCTAAAGCTGTTGACAAGACTCCATTTGAATTGTGGAAGGGAACAGTCCCTAACTTGTCCTTTATTCAGGTTTGGGGCTGCGAGGCTTATGTCAAGTGGAGACACGAGGATAAGCTCGGCCCGCGATCGGTCAAGACATACTTTATTGGTTATCCAAAAGGAATGTTTGGTTATCCAAAAGGAATGTTTGGCTAGGGCGAAGTTTCTAGAGAAAGAATTTATCGAGAACAAGACGAGTGATAGAACCTTCGATCTGTCGGAGATTCTAGAACCAACAACCGAGCAACCGATGGAGGAAGATGTTCCTCCATCTTCTGCTGTGGTTAATATTCCTGAGGAACCTAGAAGGTCGGGTAGAGTCTCCATACCTCCAGACAGATACATTGGTATGGTCGAGGAGAACGATAGAGACGATGTTTTGCTCCTAGAGAGTAACGAACCCGCTACCTATAAAGGAGCCATGACCTGTTCCGACTCAAAGCTATGGCTTGAGGCCATGCAATCCGAGATGGACTCTATGTATGAGAATGACGTATGGGATCTGGTTGATTTGTCTGATAAGGTTCGGCCTCTTCAGTGCAAATGGCTTTACAAGATAAAGAATTACGTAGGGGGACAACCAGACACCTATAAGGCACGACTAGAGGCAAAAGGTTTCACTCAAGTGCAAGGATTGTACTACGATGAAATTTTTGCTCCCGTAGTCATGCTGCGTTCCATTCGATAATTTTAGCGATTGCCGCTTTTCATGACTATGAAATTTGGCAGATGGACGTGAAAACCACCTTCTTAAACGGTTATTTGGAGGAGGAGTTGTACATGGTACAAACCGAAGGTTTCATTGACCCTAAAAATCCTAAGAAAGTGTGCAAGCTTAAGCGTTCCAGTTATGGACTTAAGCAAGCTTCTCGGAGTTGGAATCATCGTTTCGACCAAGTCATAAAAGCAAATGGTTTCACTCGATCGGTTGAGGAACCATGCTTATATGTCAAGTCGAGTGGGAGTAAAATCGTTTTCTTGATATTGTGTGTCGATGACATACTCTTGATAGGGAATGATATTCCTCTCTTATCTTCGGTTAAGGTATGGTTAAAGAACCATTTCCAGATGAAAGATCTGGGCGAGGCACAGCGCATATTGGGAATCCGTATCTATAGAGATAGATCACGACGGATGTTATCACTCAGTCAAGAGTCTTATATAGATAAGATTCTTGAAAGGTTCAGCATGACCAACTCCAAGAAGGGGTATCTTCCAATGACGTCTGGGATGCATTTGAGTAAAGCTCAGGCACCCAAGACATCTGAAGAGGTCGAGCGCATGAGTCGAATTCCGTATGCATCAGCTATAGGATCGATCATGTATGCCATGAAATGCACACGTCCAGACGTGGCATATGCTTTGAGTATGACCAGTCGGTACCAAGGCAATCCAGGTGAAACACACTGGATGGCTGTTAAAAATATCCTTAAGTACCTGCGGAGGACTAAGGATTGGGTATTGACTTATGGAGGAGAGACTAAGTTTTGCGCAACCGGTTACGCAGATGCTAGCTTTTAAACGGATCGGGATGACTCGAAATCTCAGTCTGGATTCGTATTTACTCTTAATGGCGCTGCGGTCAGCTGGAAAAGCTCCAAGCAGTGTGTTATAGCAGATTCTACGACTGAGTCCGAGTACTATGCCGCCTCAGAGGCTGCAAAGGAAGCTATATGGATGCGCCAATTCTTACAAGGACTTGCCATAGTTCCTAGTTCGAATGACCCGATCACCATCTATTGTGATAATAGAGGTGCCATCTTCCAGGCTAAGGAGCCAAAGTCTAGCAAAAAATCTAGACATGTACTTCGGAAGGCTCACATGATCAGAGATTACGTGGAGCAAAAGGAGATAGTGATAGACTAGATTGGTACGGATGATAACATAGCAGATCCTCTCACTAAACCGTTAAGACATGATAAGCATGTACGGCACGTTACTTCCATGGGAATCAAACGTGTTCCTGTGTTGTATTAGCTGTTTGTATGAATTAGATACATCTTTTCATATACTAATAATAACTTCATCGTATTGTTTTCATATTTTGTTTTTCATGTGGATTGTATGGACAACATTGAACACCACAAAGTGAACTGAATAACATTATATGTGTTTTGGTCCGTAATCGCCTACATGAGCTGATAACTCTGGCTATTATATTGTTGAGTCGCTTGATGGTGGGTTCAACGAGCCATAAGTCAAACTGTTGACTGATCGATCACAAATACGAGTTATAAGGATACCTCGTAGGACATTGTAATTCGTGACGACGTTATGGAGTCCTAAATGTTTAACAACATTCGGTGCCAGGTCGTGGATTGGACGTCCATAGTGTTCCTAGAGTCGATTCTTTTGACTATCGATTGTCTCTTGAGATTAAGGCAGTTTTTGGGTGACTTTGGTTTCTTTCTCACGGTCGACCGTAACAGGAGGCCAAGCATATTTTTACTGGGTCATTTCATACTGTGCTTACATCTGCAGGATTCGAGTTGAGGAAAATATCCAACCCTTTATCAGGTTTTGTTATTTCTCAGGGCCACTCGAGGAGTAGTAACTGAAATGCATGGCCATGCTCGAATAATTATTCGTTTATCAGTTGAGTTACTCTCTAGTCGGGAAAACCACTCTTGATACTGATCACTTGTAAAATACGACCTTTGTGAATGCAGACTTTGCAAATTGTTTTACATTGAGTGGGAGAAATTTAAGGATATGAGAATCGGTTATCGCACATACACTTGTAAGGACAAGTGGGAGATTGTTGGAGCTAGTGTCCTCCACAGTTAGTGTGATAACAGCTAAGGTTCACAGGGTATACTTTGTATTATAATCAGTTGATTAACGTTTATCGATAACGGTTGGCTTGCTATATAAGTTTGACGTTATTGTCATACAGATGGCGGTGATCAACTGATCCCTAAAAGTCACACCTAAAGGATGTGTTTGAGAGATGTGATTATTTGAGAAAATAATCATATTGATGCCTTATTAAATGACTAAAAGGTTAGTCGATGTATTTGACTAAAAGGTTAGTCAATGTGATGATGATACGATTATTTAATAACGATTAAATAATGTTAGCTGGTAATTGAATATAAAATGTTATATTTAATCATTGTATATAATGTTGGTCTAAACTAAATGTAAATTGTTATATTTAAGTTGGCGGATATGTATTACACGATATTATTATAGTGTATTGGTCCGGCATTACTCGGTTTATGTGACGGTCCATTACTAGTAATAATTAGAATACATATTACATTATGTACATATTAAAATGAGATGCTAACTACCTTATAGAGGTTGAGTTAAATAAGGAAACAAGGTTTTTTTCCTTGTTTTTTCTCTCTTTTACACGGCACAAGGAGGGAGTATTAAGAGGTGAAAAAAAACCCTAATTGACTACACATCTCACGGCACACATAGAAAAAGAGGAGAAAAATTCTGATTTTAATTCTCTTTGATTCATCTTCATATTCATCATCAATATACACACAAAATTAGAAGTAATTTTTGGGTATTCGTTCTAGCACGACGAAGGCATTTATTGAACCATCTTGGGTGCAACGATTAGGAGAATTCCTACTTTGGTATTTGTTCTTAGGCCTTTTACTAGGACCGAAGGTTATTTCTTAATCTCTTGTCTTATATTATGCAATTTCATTTATGACTAGAAATTCATATAGTTATAATATCATTATAATCCGAAATTTTTAAGGGAAGTATACCGATATTTCCTACAAATATACTACAAAGAGACGTAGTCTCTCAAAACGTTATCAAACATAAAAATTGTTTAGAAAACTAGCTAAGAACGTCTATGGGTGAATCGTCGAGGCCAACGCTCGCTAGCTCACACCCGAACCCAAAAACAAGCAAAATCCATCCAAGCAACCTGTTTATTCATGAAAACATAAACGCCACAGTCAGTGGGGAGTAACTCCGGGTTGTCCCAGTCATATCACAAATAACATAATTAAACGGTAATAAACAAGTAGAAGCATATATATGTATATATATATATATATATATATATATATATATAGAATTGGGATCCGGTGAGAACCACTAAGATAATGAGAACCATGAGAACTCCGCCTTAGAAAATATATTTTTTAAAACTAACGAAATATTTGGATTCTGCGTAGAATATTATGGCTAGATAACATATTTAATGGCCGAAAATTTATAAGCTATTGACAGAAATCGAGTCGAAATAGATTTTACTCTTTTTAATGCACCTAGAAGTTAATTTCATGTATCTAGCGATTTTCATGCACCTAGTACTCATTTTCATGCATCTAGAGCAAGTTATTGTCATGCACCTAGTAATTGTTTTCATGCATGTAACAATTTTCATACACTTAGTGCTTTTTTTCATGCATTTAGAGTAGTTTTAGTTTACCTAATTGAACTTATGTACATTAAGTATATATTATTTAATATAATCAATAAATTTTGTGTACTTACTACAAATATTTTGATTGAATAAACTTAACTAATTGTAAATGATCCATCAAAACTTTCGAAACGAGATTTGGTGGTGATTTAGTGAGAGTTCTCACGGTTCTCATTATGTTAGTGGTTCTCACCGGATCCTGACCCTATATATATATATATATATATATATATACATATATATATAGAGAAAGGATCATGTGAGTCCTTATAGAAATAGTGAGTCCATAAGTCCATTTGTGAGCCATTGGATCTCTTAAATGAGTGGCTTAGATTAAGTGCAAATATGACTTAATCCCACTCAAATAATCATTATCCTATTTACCTCTCTCATGCCTATCATTAGTCCCTCTTACCCATGCATGCAACTAATCAGTCACTTCACACCCATTACTCCCACGTCGTCCCTAATTTCCCCCCAAATTTGAAAAACTCTCATTTTCTGAATAATCAAACATTGAATTATCATTTCCCAAACCCATTATTGCTCATTTACTGCTGAAATGAAACCATTTATCATTCTACATTAAACTCTCTCAATTCATTTATCACTATTAGTCTCGGCGTTAAACTCTACATTCAAAACACTCTAAACTCTCTAAATTTAAACACAGTTCATCTATCAAACATCAACCACAGCTCATCTTTCTCAGGTATTTAACATTTTCTTGTTGTTTTAATTTATATCTCAATATGTTACTGATTATCTTAGGGTTTCTGATTATTTTAAACACAGTCTTTATAGTTTTAATCCGGTTATAAATTAGGGTTCCTGATTATCTTACTCATACAATTAATTACATTGACTGCAATCTGAGTTAACCACATTGTCACACTGATTAAAGTTATAAATTTAATTTCAATGTTCATTTTGTGTCACTTCAAGTTGATTTCGTGTAACTTCTATTTAATTTGGGTTTTTTTTCTTTTATTAACCAGTGAATAAATTTAATTTATTAGGGTGTAACTTCTATTGCAATGTTTATTGTATGTCACTTAAAGTTGAATGTGTGTAACTTCTATGTAATTAGTGAATAACTTTAATTTATAAAAGTGAATAACTTCAATTTTGTGTTATTTCAATTTTGTGTAACTTCAGTCTAATATTGTGTTACTTCAGTTGCTTATTTGGTTACTTCATATTTAGTCGATATTTTTGTTACTTCAATGTGAATGGTGTGTTACTTCAAGTCATTTGTGAGTAACTTCAAGTTTAATGAAGATACAGTTTCCTTGTTTTTCTTCAATTTTGTATTACTTCAATTTTGTGTTACTTCAATCTAATATTGTGTTACTTCAGTGGCTTATTTGGTTACTTCATATTTAGTCGATATTTTTGTTACTTCAATGTGAATGGTGTGTAACTTCAAGTCATTTGTGAGTAACTTCAATACAGTTTTCCTTATTTTTCTTCAATTTTGTGTTACTTCAATTTTGTGTTACTTCAATCTAATATTGTGTTACTTCAGTGGCTTATTTGGTTACTTCATATTTAGTCGATATTTTTGTTACTTCAATGTGAATGGTGTGTAACTTCAAGTCATTTGTGAGTAACTCCAAGCTTAATGAAGATACAGTTTCCTTGTTTTTCTTCAATTTTGTGTTCTTTTTATTTCATAATACATGGAGTTCAATATTGTTAATGCTTGTCTTCCTCAGATGGCTTCAGGTGACGACGAACAAATTGAGACACAAGACTTGCCTAAGATTAAGGTGAGGTGTCGCTCCGCAAGGCTGGTCAAAGTGATGGAGGGGCTGAATGTGGCACATATTGCAGCAGTCAAGAAAATTGGTTTTGGGGGGCTGCTAGAATTGAATTTTACAACGTACCCGCTTGCGCATGTCCTTCATTTTTTCGATTGTTTCTGTGATGGGTCCTATGTTTTCAGGGCGTCTAAACTAAAGGAGTTCATGGTTACTAAGCAGGATGTACATGACTGCTTCTTGTTGCCCACGGGGCCCAATCCGCTCGAACTTGTTCCTACTGGCCGCTACAAGAAATCTACTGAACGGGAATTCAAGGAATTGAAAGATCGATGGCGGTCACGATATGGGATTGTTAAGCCGGCTGATCCTGTCCCTTTGGGTAAGGCATTCATAGATCTAGAGAAGGACAAATTAGGTGGTGATGAATTTTGCAGACTATTTGTTTTGTGTAGTATGTCGTCGTTCCTATGCCCCACTTCAAATAACGGAATAGATTTAAAGCTACTCAAGGCAGTAGAAGATGTTAGTTGTATTGCAACGTTTGACTGGTGTTCTTACGTGTTAAATGGTATAGTTAGTGCTGCGAAAGACTCTGTAAAGGACCCTATGCCAGCCTATTTGCTTGGGTGTATCCCTTTTCTGATGATCACCTATTTCCAGAGGTTCGATTTTAGAGGACAGGAATGCAGACACGATCTCCCACTGATAAAACACTGGGACGAACATAGGATGAAGACTAGGATTGCTGCTGAGATGGACATGGGGGGGTTGGGTCGTCTTCCTTTTTCAAAGGTAAAATATCCGCGGTCTAAGGTGGGGAAGGTTCGTCAAAGGTTGACCATTGCGGGGCCGAGTGAACCCCAACTTCTTCTGGGATCCAGCTCCCACCCAATAATGGAGAAGAAGTTCATTCAGATAGAACTACCGCCAGGAATTGAGGATGATAACGAATTGAAAGCGCGGGCTGTTGATGTGAGTCTTCTGTTACTTGCCCTTCAATTTACTGACCCATATATAATATCATAGTGAATAAGTTGATTTTATCAAAGTGTAACTTCAAGTGGAGTGTGGGTAACTTCAATGTTTGACTTAGTGATTGTGTAACTTCAATTCAAATATATTTTGTGTTACTTCAATCATATTTTGTGTTACTTCAATTCATATTTTGTGTTACTTCAATCATATTTAGTTATATTTTGTGTTACTTCAATATTATTTTGTGTTACTTCAATCATATTTTGTGTTACTTCAATCTTATTTTGTGTTACTTCGATTCATATTTTGTGTTACTTCAATCATATTTAATGTAACTTCAATCATATTCAGTTTAACTTTCTATTGTGTTCAACTCATTCTCATTAATCTGACTAACATTTATGTACTTGTTTTAATTTTAGGGTGTACATGAGCTTTATTTACAGATGCAAAGAAATGTACTTCAATCATATTCAGTTATATTTTGTGTTACTTCAATGTTATTTTGTGTTACTTCAATCATATTTTGTGTTACTTCAATCTTATTTTGTGTTACTTCGATTCATATTTTGTGTTACTTCAATCATATTTTGTGTTACTTCAATCTCATTAATCTGACTAACATTTATGTACTTGTTTTAATTTTAGGGTGTACATGAGCTTTATTTACAAATGCAAAGCAATGCTGTTGCGTTTCATTCTTGGTATGCAGATGCAACCGCTAATATCAAAGCTGCAACTGGTGGAGACAATGATTCAGTAGGCCTCATGCCTTCACAGTCAACCCAAGAATTTTTTGGAGATGAAAACGTTAATCGTTACGTTGATGAAGTATCAGAGATAGCTGCAAGTATGGGACGATCTGTATCTCTTGCACCTGTCTTTCAAAAATCCAAGCCGGGACTGGCTCAACATAAAAGACAACAACAAAGGGCTACCACTCAAGTGAGAGAAGTTCTAGGTGGTCGTTCCATTGAAGGTTTTTCGGGAGAGGATGATAAAGCTGTTTGTGAAGTAGATGGTGGTGCAGATATAGAGGTTGACTTGGCCTCAGACGATATGATGGGTAGCTTGGAGCCCTTTTCCACGACTAGTGTTAAAGAAATCTTTTTAAGAGCGGGGGAGGCGGAGGCTATTGAAACCATTGGGGATGGAAATGTGCTGTCAAGGGATGCAGAAGGGGCTGCTGACCTAGACGTTGTGCAGCATTTAGGAGATGCAGGTAACGCCGTTGCCGCTGCTGACAAGTCTGCGATTCAAACTGATCATGGACCCGTGGGCGATGATGCATCGATTGTGGAGACGCCCACTGCAACAGAGAAGTCACCTGAAAGAGACTATTACCAGATCCAATCAACTCTTATGGTTACAGCAGATTTAAAAGAGGCCTATCGTGAAGTACCTGAGTCCGCTGGTGGATTTGCGATAGACGGTAGCGCACCTGGCGCAGGGGGTGTTGAGACGTCATGTGTGGGAGGGGATATGCCTCCTGAAGTCAGTGAAAAGAACGTTGATGCTGCTCCCACCATTTATGTCCCGCAAACTAATCTTATTTTTCACCCATTTCTACTCCATTCCAATGCCCCCCCTATCTTGCATGGATTTTATCCCCGAGAACCTGGGTTGTTCTATTGACTGTGGAGCACCTGATCCAAACCAGCTGGTGGTGTCAGAAATTATGAAGCGCAATAAGACGATGTTCAATACAGTGTTCAGTTTGAGGAAAGATGTGATGGACTACATCTTTAATAAATCAGACGCCCTTAACAAATCGTAAGTGAACTATTTCTACCCTGGTACTTCTATTCATTAACTTTTATGCTTTTACATTAATAATGTGATAATATGTCCTTGTAGGGAACAATTGGTGACATATTCAGACTTCTACTGCATAACTCGGGAGGATTTGGTGTCATTAGAACCCGGAGTGCAAATCACTGGCAACGTTATTGATTGTTGGTGTTTATTACTTAATGAAATCACTAAACAGCAGAATCAACACGGGTCAAAATCCCGATGTACCTTTGGCCTTAGTCACACTGTAAGTAGGATTAAACCTTTATTGAAGTTATGCGAATTGTTTATAATACCTTCACTCCAACGCATATTATGGGTTTATTAATTTTTCTACACTATAATTATAGGAGACTTTGCTGGAAATTTATCATGCGAGAAAATCGAGAAAAGTTATCGATCTGACACAGCAACTGTTTACCAGTTGGGAGTAGTTGGGACACATGGCAGGAATCATGTTTGTCTCCATTAAATCTCGACGCTGATATGGTATGTTTTCTAAGCTAACTTTTGCAATAAAATGGTGAAACTTCAATCCTTTTTAATTCACCACTAGTGTTCAATGTTCCTGGTATGTAATCTCAATGGTTGGTTCTTAGTGTGTAACTTCAGTCTTTGTGTAACTTCAATTCTATTATTGTGTTTCTTCAGTGTCTAATTGGGTAACTTCAATATTGGTAGGGTAAGTTTAATGGATAATTGTATTGCTTCAATGTAACTAGTATAACTTCATTTTCATTTTGGGTCACTTCAATATGAATAATGTGTAACTTCAAGAGCATTATTGGTAACTCCATTAAGTAGTGTCACTTCAGTTGTTGTCTGTGTAACTTTAAACCATTTAGAGTGTAACTTCAAGTATATGTGGAGTTACCAAGAATATGAACTTCATCAAGCATATTGTATGTTATTTCAATGGTTGGTACAGTTGTACCTTCAATGGTAGATGTTCATTATTCTTAGTGGGTAACTTCAGTCTGTGTGTAACTTCAAATCTATTATTTCAGTGCCTAATTGGGTATGGATAATTGTACTTTTTTAATGTAACTAGTATAACTTCAACATCATTTTGGGTCACTTCAATATGAATAATGTGTAACTGCAAGATCTAATTGATGAATATGATGATTGTCATGTTGTCCGTAACTCCAATGTGATTAGTGTGTAACTTCAATGTTCATTGTGTGTAACTTCAATAGCATTATTGGTAACTCCAAGTAAGTAGTGTCACTTCAGTTGTTGTATGTGTTACTTTAATGCATTTAGAGTGTAACTTCAAGTATATGTGGATTAACCTATGTTATTTCAATGTTTCTAGTATGTAATCTCAATGGTTGATACACTGTGTACCTTCAATGGTAGATGCTCATTATTCTTAGTGTAACTCCAATGGTAGACATTGTGTACCTTCAGACATTAGTATAACTTCAACTTCATTCTGGGTCACTTCAATATGAATATTGTGTAACTTCAAGATCTAATTGTTGAATATGTTAATTGTCATATTGTCTGAAACTCCAATGTGATTAGTGTGTAACTTCAAGTGCATTATTGGTAATTCCAATTAAGTGGTGTCACTTCAGCTAATGTTTGTGTAACTTCAATTTATTTAGGGTGTAACTTCAAGGTTTTTCTGGGAAACTGTAACTTCAAGCTGCAATTATTGGGTTTCAGGTCTTCATCCCCGTGTTGTCTGGTGATAAAGATCATTACAGTTGTGCTTGCATTAATTTCTTATCCGAGAAGATCGAGTACCTAGACAATCGCTATTACGATGAAGATCTTCTTAAATTGCCTTACGGAGGCATATCTCGGATGGCTGTAATGCTTCTATACATAACACTCTGTTATCATGCATTATTAGTTTTTTTGCTTAACTAACAATGGCTTTATCCGTTCTCTGTCAAAACTCTACTATGAGGTTGATTTAATGGGAGATTATATGGTGTCGAAAGAACATATGAAAGGCTCAAAGGTTAGCGGTTTTAGTCTTGTTAACAAGGAATTCAAATGGCAAGCAGTTGGGTATTTTGCGAATGATTGTGGGGTTTATTTGATTTTGCATATGCTACTTTATGGGGGAGAGCTTTTTGAGTGCGGGCTAGAGAAACCGAGCATGACTACCCTGTTCCGAGCCGAGATTGGTGCCACCCTTGTCCTTAGTGACTGCAACAAGGACAGGGAAGATGTGTTAGGTAGGGTCGCTGTTTTTAATGAAGTTAAGGCACATCCATTGACTACCTCTATTCTCAAGAGAAGCACCGATACTGACATAGAAATGAGCTCAGCCAAGCGGCCTCGTTACATGACGCCTGATAAACGCACTCCTGAAGGTCCATCCTTAACAGGCAAGCCCCCTGTTAGTGGGGGCCTTGTTAGTAGGGCCCTTGTAAGTGGGGGCCTTGTTAGTGGGGGGGCTGTCATCTATCAGTAGTCGTCGTCGTGGTAGGGGGGATGGATTATCGTGCTCAATCGACTGCGGGGAGCCTGAGGCAAAGGCTCTTGTTGTTTCAAAGACACTACGAAAGAACCAGATATTGATAAGGGATGTACAAATTTTGAGGAAAAATGTGGCTGACTATTGCTTCTTAGACGACTACACCTTTGAAAATACGTGAGTTCTATTTAATTTTTTATTCATTGCGTTTTCGAAGATGACTTGAATGTTAGTTGATTATTTTGAATGTTTGCGACACAGAGAAGCACTAGTGTATTACAGCCGCCATGCAACGCTTAACAGGGATCAGATTTTGTCCATGCTACCGGATAGGCTAATGTACACCGATGTGATCGAGTGTTGGTCGATGTTGCTAAATCGGATAGAGTCGGATGACAGCGATTTTGCAAGAATGGCTTTCTTTAGCATAAGTCATATGGTAATAATATCTAGTTCTTGAATTATTATATTAGACTTATGCTTAACTTCATGGTAGTCAATTGTGTTCTATGTGTTACTTCAGCACTGTTTTTTGTGACTTGATGAAAACTGTGTTACTTCAGCACTAATTTGTGAAACTTCAACATTAATTTGTGAAACTTCAACACTAATTTGTGAAACTTCAAAACTAATTTGTGAAACTTCAACTCCGGGTTTGGTAAAGTTTAATGACATTATGTGAAACTTCAACTCACTGAATAACACTAATTTGTGAAACTTCAACACTAATTTGTGAAACTTCAGCACTAATTTGTGAAATTTCAACACTAATTTGTGAAACTTCAACTCTGGGTTTGGTAAAGTTTAATGACATTATGTGAAACTTCAACTCACTGAATAACGTTTTTTTTCACTATTGTAACTATACATGACGCGCTCAAGAGGATGATTGATACCTATGACCAGTCCACTCAGAACAATGAGGACATTGATGAAGTTTTCCGATTATGGGATCTCTTCATCAAGGATTGTGAGGACTCATTCAATCTGAATGCAGATTTATTATTCGTAACATTTAACATCGACGGCCATTTTGCCTGCACATGTATCAACTACAGGTAAAAAACAGTTGATCTCCTTGACCATCAATAACACTCTGATTCGAATCAGTCTATCATATGCAAGGCTTTTCGTGTAATTGTAAGTTTTTCGACAATAAACGAAATTTTAATGTTGTGAATATCTGATTGTTTAATTTATTTATCAATGTTTACTTTTATATAGGCTAGTGCCATGGCCGATTACTTTGAATCAAGAGGTGTTGTCAGAGGAAGCTGCCTATTGGACTTCACTCATCGTCAGATAGTTTTTGGCTGGCACAACCCCGCCCATGATCTCAGTGAATCTGGGATATTCACAATGATGCATATGTTAATGTACGAGGGTGAGCCTTTCGAGCACAAGGACCTTGAGCGGAAGGTCAACCGGCGTTATTTGGTAATTCAATTGGCGGCGACCCTTGTACTTGCTGATTTGAACATCAGAAGAGATTCTGTTATGGCTAAGGTTGGTGCTTTTGTGGCAGACAAAGACAACATCTGGAAAAAACTTGAGATTAGGCGCAAACTGGACAAATATTTGGTAAAAAAATAGTGTAATGAAGCAATCAGACAAAACAATGTTTCTATGTATTTTGACATATAAACCGGTAACATGTATGTTAATTTTGGAAGCCCCGTGGGAAAAAAAATGTTAATTTTGGAAGGTCTGTAACATGTATGTTTAGGAGGAAAAAACCTGTAACATGTATGTTTTAAGTATATTTTTGGAAGGTCTGTGTAACTTCAACTCAATATTTATGAAACTCTAGGACTATTCAAAGTAACTTCAAGGCAATTTTTGTTGAGTAACTTCAAGTAAGTAGTGTCACTTCAGTTGTTGTCTGTGTTACTTTAATGCATTTAGAGTGTAACTTCAAGTAAGTAGTGTCACTTCAGTTGTTGTCTGTGTTACTTTAATGCATTTAGAGTGTAACATGTATGTTTAGGAGGAAAAAACCTGTAACATGTATGTTTTAAGTATATTTTTGGAAGGTCTGTGTAACTTCAACTCAATATTTATGAAACTCCAGGACTATTCAAAGTAACTTCAAGGCAATTTTTGTTGAGTAACTTCAGGTAAGTAGTGTCGCTTCAGTTGTTGTCTGTGTTACTTTAATGCATTTAGAGTGTAACTTCAAGGAATTTCAATGAAATTTATCGGCCATTCACTGAAGCATATTTTAAGGCCATTAACTGAAACTTTAAGGCTTTATAAATGAAACTACAAAACCATTCAATGAAACTCCAATACACATAAATAAAAGTTCAAGGCCATTCAATGGTTTTTCAAGGCCAGTCAGCCGAAAAACAAATAACTTCAAGTCACGTACAACGATTCCATAACTAATAATTGGCGCAAAATAATTACTTAAACTGTCACTTCATTACACATTGTTTTCCTCCTCAGCATCTCCTTCTTCATCCTCGCCTTCTTCTTCCTCTCCTTCTTCTTCCTCTTCTGATTCTTCTTCTTCTGATTCATGATCTCCTGACACTTCCCCTTTTTCATAGTCCTCTGATGATGGGGATGGTGGGTGATCTGCAAAAGGGTTCGGGCAGTTTCTCTTGTCGTGGTTGGACATTCGCTTACAATTATTACATAAGCGTTTGGGCTTTTTTGCTAAGGCAACAACCTTTGCCTTGCTCGACAACATCCTTTTACCACTACCTTTGTTTTTGCACTGTTTTGGTGGAAGAATCGTGATCTTTTCACTCACTGTACAACCAAGTATTGTCTCAATTTCTTGTTGTTTATTCGGGGGGCCCCATTCTGGTAGTAGTTTCTCCTTAAATTCTCGAACTAAGGTGCACAAGCTCTCAACCTCAGCCTTACCCCTTCCCCTAAGTAACCCAACGGTCTCGTGAACTTCTGACCACAAATTCGCCAGCTCAAGTAGTTCACCATCAATGACATCAATGTCTTCTGTTATTGAACCACCACCGTCTAACATAGTAAAGCGCAGTGCATCTTTAGTCCATCTTTTAGCAACGTAAATGATGGGAACCGTTTTGAAACCATTGGATGTAAAAATCCATATGAGATGGCGGCACAATAATCCTTTTGTTTCAAACATTTTACAGCTGCATCTTCCCTCAAGTGTACCTAGCACATAATTAAATTTGTCAACACTTTAATTTACAAATACTGTAACTTCAGGACCATTATATGTAACTTCAATACTTCATTGTGTTACTTCAATACTTCATTGTGTTACCTCAATACCATTGTTACTTCAATTGACAAATACTGTAACTACAGTAACCAATTTTCAAATACTTTAAGACCAACGACATTTTGTGTCACTTCAACTAACAAATTCTGTAACTTCAATATCAGAGGATGACTTCAAGATAAACATTATCTAATTGTGTTACTTCAATACGTAATTGTGTTACTTCAATAAGTATTTGTGTTACTTCAATACTTCATTGTGTTACTTCAATACTTTATTATGTTACTTCAGTACCATTGTTACTTCAATTGACAAATACTGTAACTACAGAGACTAATTTTCAAATACTTTAAGACCAACAACATTTTGTGCCACTTCAATAAACAAATTCTGTAACTTCAATAACAGAGGATGACTTCAAGACATACATTGACTAATTGTGTTACTTCAATACGTTATTATGTAACTTCATTGTATAACTTCAATACTATTTTTATGTTACTTCAACGAATAATTGTGTAACTTCAACTTAATCCTAGGTAACTTCAAGCTAAATCTTATGTAACTTCAATACATTTTTTTTCATATTGTCTGTAACTTCAATGTGATTAGTGTGTAACTTCAAGAGCATTATTGGTAACTTCAAGTATATGTGTATTTAATGAACTTTGTAAATTTAAATAAATGGTAAACATTGACAAATTACCTGGGTTGTATTCAACTTCAAAATCCTTTCCTCTGAATGTATCAGTTACTGTTGTAACCTCAAGTTCACCTATCTTGGCGTACCCCCCGGTTTTACATGTATCGAAAGAGTATTTGACCTCTTCCCTAAACTCATTGAAAATCTCGTGTGTGTAGATTTTCGCTCCGTGTTTTTCTATAGCAAGATGAGTTTCTGTTTTGGGTGATGATTGTCGGTTATCGTTGTCTAACTTCTTTTGTTGGTGTCTTTGATGGTCCATAGCGCTAACAAAACGCATCCAAAACTCTACCAAAGTACCTGATTTGTGCTCAAATCTCTTAAAAAAACTATTTTCACTCTCCGATCTCTGCGTTGTTCTCATAACGCCTATGTGACAACCCTCGCGAATGCGGAAATATAAAACATACAAGCATGTGAATTGTATAGGGGAAAATACGGTATTTTAAAAACCTTTATACATGCAAGATAGAAAAATACGAGGAGTGTCAAAATATTACAAACTAAATAAAAATACCACAAGAGACGTAGTCTCTCAAAGTATTAACAAAAGACAAAGTAATTAGCAACTAGCTAAACAACGTCTAGAGGTGTTTCATCCAGGGACAACGCCCGCTAGCTCACACCCGAACCCAAAATAGCATAAGCAAAAAGCCATCCATGCAAGCAACCTGTTCATTCATGAAAAACATGAACGCCACAATCAGTGGGGAGTAACTCCGGGTTCTCCCAGCCATATCACATTAAACGTACATATAAGGAAATACAAAAGTAAAATCATGCATATATAGATATACATGTGAGATACGATAAGAATAGATAGGCAATCCAATATATAATGATAAGATCATGTGGAAATCAAATCCGAATCCATCATGTTATTCAAAGACTCAGGGGAAGACACTCTTAGGCAACCGAATACGCTCACTAGGGCTTGCATCTCACCGTTAGCGGTATAAGTTTGATAAGATTGAGACTCGACAGACAAACCAAGTCAAGTCATGCGATGATCACAGTAAATCCAACATATTATCATCCATTCACGAACCAAGACATTGACGGTGTCCAATCATGCAATGACCATGAATAATATCATGAAATCACGCATTCAAAGAACGACGACAAGACGACATCTCTCACGGTAAATGAAACGCACTAGCATCGTGTACATGGCAAGTATGATTAAAAGGCATCCACGATATCACATTTCCCTGAACGCATACACGATCACATTTCGTATATGTAGACTAATTTCCTCCTGGTAGCACGACGATAATAATACGGTCCTAGTCTAAACCTGGCCAGGATCTCGGAATCACGTTTTCCGATTCGACATGCGATAACGTTTCGCATCCAAGACTCGGTCTTACAATATATATGCCGAGTACCCCAAATTCGGTAGATCAATTCACGAAAGAGGCGGAAAAGAGCTCAAGCCTCATAACAAGCGGTACGCTACATGCAAATAACACCACCTCGCAAGTACACAACATTTGACGGCCGGGTCGAACAACGCATAGCGTTCAACTCCCAACAACGTCGTCGTATGCCCACTAACACATGCATTTAAGCAGTAGGATACCTCTCCGTTCCGACATTCCAGCCTTACGAACGGGAAGGTAGCCAAGGGAATGAGAGTACAAAGCACAAGACAAAATAGTGCTCAAACCGTAACATTTGTAAAAACCGACTCAAAGGGAACATACCAAAAACCGTCACAAAACATGTGATACAAGCGAAAGAAATATCATATATCCAAAACATGAATATTATAAGTCACTACGTAAAATTATACGATAAACGAATCATGCGAACTAATATGAATTACGAGTTTTAGAGATTTTATAAGAAAAATACAGCCGTGTTCCAGGCCGGTGTGGAGGGAGGCGGCCGGTACCCCGGCTCGGAGCACAACTACACACAAAACACAAGTTTGGAAACTAACTAAAACAAGGGTCCACTTCAAACGGTCATAACTAGAGTTCTAGATATTGGAATGCAGAAATTCCAAGTCGAGGTGACAGCTTATCCTCTTACGGTTCAAACGAATGGTCACAAACCCAAAACAAGCAAGTAACGAAGGAGATATGATCATTCTACGAAAAAGGGTCGGTGCAGTGAATTCCCAGCCGGCTACTGAACCGGCAGCCGGTCCTTCGGCCAGGACTACATTCTACCCGAGAACAACAAAGACCATTTCTATCATTTCCAATTTTCATAATTCACTTCTATCAACTATCAACAATCAATATTCCTCATCAAAAATCATCAAATAACAACAATCATCTTCCATAACATAATTCCTAAACTTACTAATCGTAGTCTAATACGAACTCTAGCATATAAAGCATGTAAAACACGTAAATGATACCGAGTAACCCTTCACCGTTACCTTTACGCGTCTTTAATCGATTCTAAACCTTCCTAGTCTCCACCTACATACAATTAGATAATAAAAGACGAATATCATTCACCTTGAAAAAGACGGATAATTTAAAAAGCGAGAAAGACGGTAATTTTATTACCAATACGGATAGAGGAAGGTAAGAGGGATAGAATGAGACAAACTTACGTGAATTCCAACAAGAAACGAAGGAGATACGGTGATTCAAAGATCGGAAAGTGTATGGAGGCAAGGGTTTGGTTTACTTAAGGATGAAGAAATGTGTTTGTGTTGAATGAGAAATAGGTTAAGGGTGGAGTATGAGATATTTATAAGGAAAAAGTCAAGGAAAGTCAATCTCGCCTTAAGACGGGATTCTCATGGAATCTCGCGGAAAATCCAAATACGAACTCGGAAATTCTAAATTCGACTCGGAAAATTAAATTTACGATTAAAACTAAAATTCGCTGAAAAGTGTCCGTAAAATATTTTTACTAGAAAAATAGGGTACATTTCCGGGTGTTACAATCACCCCACCTTTTAAAAAGTTTCGTCCTCGAAACTTGAGAGTAGAAAATAAAAGTATCACGGAGAAGAATCGGTTTTCAAAATTAATACGAAAACTTTTATAAGGGAAACATTTATGAAACGAGGTTCATCTCGAAAAGGTTTTAAGGAGAATTTTCATAAGTGTGAAACTTTACTTACGGATCTCAAGAGTGCACGTCGCGAACGAGAACTCAATTTATCCAAATCAAATTAAAGTCGAAATAGTAAAATCGAAAATCAAACAAGCGTTAGTAAGTGTAGGACTAGTTATCAGACGTCTCCAATAACAAGTGCAAACATCCAACCAAACGCAAAAATCCAAATATAAAAGCAAAAGAAATCCATTTTCTCCACAAAGAGGGTACAAAATCCATCTTTGGACTTCTTTGAAACGTTAAATTAGAAATATAACATGAAAATTTGAAGGTTTTCTCAAAGATAAAATCAAATAACAAGACATTACACGTACATAGAGCGACTCGAACATCAAGTTCACAAATCACGATAACAAAATATATACAAAACACGCAAAAACAAAACAAATCGAATTCTTAGGAATAGGAAGAATCACGATGAAGTCGGCACGAAGATCTACAAGAACTCGATAGTACTAACTCTACTGATACTCTAATCCTCAAGAGAATGCAATTTACCCAATTTGCAACTCATCATTTTCAATCATCAGAATTCCTACAAAAATATTCCATAATCACAAAACTTCGAGTAACAAATCCCAATTATTTGAATCCAATTAGAATCTACTGAGGTCCATCGGCACGGTAGACTCCACAACTAACCACCCACATGAAAATTCATTGCGTACTCTGTAACAACCCGAAAAGTACCCAAATTTTCTAGTAAAAATATTTACTAACACTTTTCAGCAGACTTAAGTTTTTAAAATAGAATTTATTGTTTCGCGTTCGTATTTGGAATTTCTGAGAGATTTTATGAAAATCCCGTTTTTAGTCATCTTTGACTTTTCTTGACTTTTAAGTCGTCTTTGACTTTTCTTGACTTTTTAAAGTCGTCATTGACTTTTCTTGACTTTTAAGTCGTCATAAACTTTTCTTGACTTTTAAGTCATCTGTGACTTTTCTTGATTTTTAAGTCAACTTTGACTTTCGTTGACTTTTTCCGACTCGCCTTGTAATTTTGAAGACCGAAATTTTATTTAAAAAAATAATATTTTTAATTTATTTTTATTTAGATTTATTAGGATTTATGATAATTTAATAAAATTATTTTGAATTTATTCGGAATTTATAATAAGGTTTTAAGGTTTAAACCCGGGAATCATTTAACTATTCCCGACTCATCGTAAATCCCGAAACAAACCCGAAACTCGACTTTGGCATGAGTCACACGCCCATGTCATCGTTTTCCACTCACTTGAGATATTTTAATTGTTTCGATAAAACTAATACAAATATCTTAGATATTTGTTACTTTATCGATCCGTCAACGGAAATTACGCAAATCGTTTACAAAACAGACCCGTCTAGCACAAAACCACACGGCTCCTTTCTCCTCTCTTAGGCTTGATATTTTCATTACTTTTGATTACAATATCATAATATCTAGATATTTAGTGTAATTAACTTAATATCGAATTATATTTAATCGATTACCGTAAAATAATTATTAAACCTGAGTCAATTACGTAACAACAATTTCAAAACCCGACTCTTTATTTTCCCTATAATTACACAGCACCCACACACCACACTTACTCACTAACAACTTTTCATTTTACAATAAATCCAATTAAGATCAAATTATCACTTTCTTTAATCGTTCTTGAGCGTTCTTCGTGTTATTCATCCGTTCTTCATCGTTCTTGAGCAAAATCCTCATAAAACCTTCATTTCTTATCTAAATCCGTCCTAACTTATATTTCTAGAATCTCCTCTTCGCTCTCCATCTTCTAGTACGGTTTATTTTCGATTCCGTCAAAATCGTTTTCAACATTTAATTTATGGAAAATCAAGTTTAAGTTCTAATAATGTTTTCTTGTCATTTCTTATAGGGGAAGATTTTGAAGACGAGTTTGGAGACTAGTATATTTTGGGTGAAGATTAGTAGGAGGGTTTCTTGGTTTATACTTCTTATTTTGGTGCTAATTGACTTGTCTAGCTAAGGTAACGATTCCGAGTTACTCGACGGATATATGTTACATAGCTTTTGTTTCTTTTATTTTTGGTTCATCTTTTGTTTTTGGTCATGTTAGTATGATTTATGGTTTTTTAGTAGTAACATGATAAGTAGTAATGATTTTCATGTTGTATGGTATTTTTAATATGTTAGTGTTCTTGATGAATTTGGATGATGGTTCATAATAATGATTTTTGTATGATGGTTGTTAAAATGGTTGTTTGATAATTAAAATATGTTGGAATTAATTTGGGTGATTGTTGGTTGAACCGTGTAGGGGTTGTTTAGGGGGGGCAGTGAACCGGACCAAACCAGCCGGTCCAGGCCGGTTCAGACCCGGTCTGGGTTGGTCCATGGTGGGTCCGGGTTTTGGTCTTTGGGTTGTGTCGATGTTGATTGTTATGTTGTTGTTTTGACGGGTTTTAATTATGTTAAGCATGCGGGAAATAATTAGAAACGGTTTTTAGTAAAATCGATAAAAAGGCCAAAACAGCCCAAAACTAGGCCGTGGGGCCCAGTCCGGGCCCATGTGTGTCTCGGCCCAAAATCAGCCCGTGGGTCCCACTTTGGGCTTGTGACGGTTTTTGAGTTTAGTGTTAATTTATCTTGTTTTGTAATATTTAGCAAGTGGGAAATGTTAATAAGTAAAATATTTAATTAAAAAGGTTTTTCATAAAATTATTATTTCTCACATGTTAGAAATTATAAGACGAAATCGTCGTTTAATTTAATATCCTTTAAGTCAAGCGGGTTTGGGTATGATATAATAATTCACATGTTAGAAGTTAATAAAAAAAACATGTAAAGAATATGTGATTTTTATGTTCAAGCCTATGTGGTAAAGACTCTGTTTCTAGCCGGTTTGACCAAACGGGTTTGGTCAAACTAAGATCTAGTCAGCCCCGTTTTGACTGATGACCCGTCGAGGGACTCGGGTCGGGGATTTGTCTTCAAGTAAGGTTGTATTTAATTAATGAATTAGCCTTAGTAGATATGAGGCGATATGTTATTTGGTTATGATTTATATGCAATTAGTCACATGTTAGGAAATTGTTTCCGTGACTGGTTGATTATATGGTTGGTGTCGTGTTGACTAAGTACCCATAGAGAATTATGAGTATATGGCGTCTTGACCATTCTAATTCTAAATGAGTATCTTGGACCATGACATTGATAGGCCTTACCAACTTTAACGAGTATATGGAGTTCAATGTTGATAGCTTTTGTGTTCGGGGGCTTGGTTGGTTTATATCCAAGTCGGGGCATGGCATCCTAAGAGTTCCGCTTTGGGAAGGGAGCCAGCTTAAGTACTAGCCATCTCTGCTTAGGGGGTCGCCTAGTAGAGTTTCTCATAGACGGTTATGTCATGGGACGGGGAATTGAATAGCTGTTGTCGCTAGGTCTGATCAGTCTAGGACTAGGATGTTTTCCTACCTGGTGGTATAGCCTCGAGTTACAGAAGTCGACTATTGACTGGACTAAGAACTTATGCCTGTTTGTAGAAGTATTTGTCTTTCATGTTTGTATGATTCTATGAGTTTTAGAAGGTGAGATGCAAGCCGGCTAAGATTGATAGAGTTTGGATTACCGATTGTTAACTGATTCACATGATTACGTGATGATTAGGGTTTGAGTGTATCATGGCCATGTTACAGGGTAACCTCTGAGCTAGCATACCAGCTTCCCTAGCTCTTGTTATATTTTATTATCGGTTTCACATGATAGCTTTCATATGATAGGTTATATGTTAGTTAATTGTTTCATGAAAAGCATATCATATATGTTTAAGGTTTTGTATTTACCATATCATTGCCTTCTTTATGTTATTCATGTTAATTAAAAGCGAATTTCGTGGCGGGGAGAACTCGGAGTTACTCCCACTGACGTGGCTTCCGTGTTTATATTTTAATGCGGTCGAACAGGTGGTGAGGCATATTTGGGGTACATGAGAGTAGCGAAGCGAAGTATTGACCTTGGACCTATATTTGGTTCTTAGTTTGTATATTATTATATACTCTTTTTATTTCCGTATTTATACGGGAGATATGTCTCCCGTCTTGTATATTTCTTTTGTATAATATTATTCCGTTTTGTAATGACCCTTTTTATTTAGGACACCTTCGTTATGTATTATTATCTTTTATGTATTTAAATAATTTTTTTTTTTCTTTCCGCAAATTTGAGGGTGTCACAACCTTAACTATAATGGAGGTTGAGGCTTGGGAGAAAGAAGGTCTAGTGGAGTATGAAAGGGATGAGCCTGAGGTTGAAGAAGTGGAGAGTGAGGAAGAAGATCTAGTCAGGAGGCAATAGTGGCACTCCCTGTCACAGGCCACATCTTAGTCCTATGGAGAGTAATGCATTCACAACATATACCTTTGGAGGAGGATCAAAGGTCCCTCATTTTCAGAAGCAGATGCACTATACAAGGGAGGGTTTGTAACCTTATTATAGATGGAGGTAGTTGTACCAATGTGGCCTCTGTTACTATGGTTGATAAGCTGAAGTTGAGCACTCAAGAGCACCCTCATCCCTATAAGTTGAGATGGCTGAGTAAGGGAGCAGAGGTTAAGGTGGATAAGCAATGTATGGTCCCATTCTCCATTGGAAGTGTGTACAAAGATGAGGTATTGTGTGATGTGGTTCCAATGGATGCCTGTCACTTGTTATTAGGAAGGCCATGGGAGTTTGATAAAAGCTCCATACACCAAGGAAGAAGCAACACCTACTCCTTCAAGCATGGGAGCAGGAAAGTGACATTAGCCCCCTTACCACCACATTAGAAGAGCTATGGGAGTCCAAGCATGGCTGAAGACTTTAGTGGAGTTGTGTTTCTGTCTGAGTCAGCAATGGTCAAAGAGTGTAGTGAAGAGCAACCTATATTAATGCTGCTATCAAAAGAAGTTCAGGAAGAGGAGTCTAAGGTAATCCCTGCAGAAGTTAAGCCCCTCATTGATCAGTTCAAGGAAGTGTTCCCAGAGGAACTTCCTGATGGCTTACCCCCTTTAAGAGGAATTGAACACCAGATAGACCTTGTGCCAGGGTCTGTACTACCTAATAGATCAGCCTATAGATGTGATCCTAAGGCTACACAAGAGCTGCAGAAGCAAGTTGGAGAGTTGATGAGTAAAGGGTTTGTAAGGGAGTCATTAAGCCCTTGTGCTGTGCCTGCATTGTTGGTTCCTAAGAAGGATGGGACTTGGAGGATGTGCATAGATAGCAGGGCTATCAACAACATCACAGTCAAGTATAGGTTCCCTATACCTAGGCTTGATGACATGTTGGATGAGCTGAGTGGCTCAAGGTTCTTTTCTAAGATTGATTTGAGGCAAGGTTACCATCAATTAAGGATCAGGGAGGGAGATGAGTGGAAGACAGCCTTCAAAACAAAGCATGGCCTTTATGAATGGCTTGTCATGCCCTTTGGCCTGTCAAATGCCCCAAGTACCTTCATGAGATTAATGACAGAAGTGCTTAGGCCTTGCCTAGGGAGATTTGTGGTGGTATACTTTGATGATATTCTCATCTACAGCAAGAGCAAGGATGATCATTTGAGGCCTCTTGAGGCTGTGTTTGAAATACTTAAGGAGAGCAAGCTCTTTGGGAAACTTGAGAAATGCACTTTCATGACTGAGGAAGTCAAGTTTCTAGGATATGTGGTGTCTGGTAGAGGCATTTCAGTTGATCTAGATAAGATCATTGTTGTCCAGTCTTGGCCTGTCCCTAGGAATATCACAGAAGTAAGAGGGTTCCATGGCTTAGCATCCTTCTACAGAAGATTCATTAAGAGTTTCAGCACCATTGCAGCACCCCTCACTGAATGCATGAAGAAGGGAGAGTTCACTTGGACTGAGAATGCTTTGCAAGCTTTCAAACACATGAAGAAACTCTTGTGCAGTGCCCATATCCTCAGGTTGCCAGACTTTAGCAGCCTATTTGAGGTTGAATGTGATGCAAGTGGAGTGGGGATTGGAGCTGTCCTTATCCAAGAAAAGAAACCTGTAGCTTATTTCAGTGAAAAGCTAAGTGGTGCTAAGCTGAACTATTCTACATATGACAAAGAATTCTATGCTCTTGTCAGAGCTTTAAGGCATTGGAGTCATTACCTGAAGCCCAAGCCTTTTGTCTTACACTCTGATCATGAGGCATTAAAGTACATAGGAGGCCAACATAAGCTCAGTCATAAGCATGCTAAGTAGGTGGAGTTCCTCCAGTCATTCACCTTTTCTAGCAAATACAAAGAGGGCAAACAAAACGTGGTGGCTGATGCATTATCTAGGAGGTACACTCTGCTATCAACTATGGAGCAAAGGGTTCTTGGCTTTGAGTTCATGAAGGACATGTATCAAGAAGATCCAGACTTTGCAGAAGATTGGTTGGCACAGAAAGAGGAAACAAGGACCATTGATTCACCCTACACTTTGCAAAATGGATTCTTGTTCAAAGGAAACAAGCTGTGTGTTCCCAGAGGATCTTATAGGAGTCTATTGATCAAGGAGGTACATAGAAGTGGCCTTGGAGGACACTTTGGGGTGCAGAAAACTGTGGACATACTACAGGATCAATTCTACTGGCCTAAGATGATGGGAGAAGTCCAAATAGTGCTCAGAAGGTGTGGAGTTTATCAAAAGGCCAAGAGTTCTTTTCAATCAGGACCTTACACTCCCCTACCAGTCCCATGTAGGCCTTGGGAAGATGTAAGTATGGATTTCATAGTAGCATTACCTAGGACAGCAAGAGGGAAAGATTCTATCATGGTGGTTGTGGATAGGTTCAGTAAGATGGCACATTTCATTGCTTGCAAGAAGACTGAGGATGCTGTGAGTGTAGCAGAGCTATACCTTGATGAGGTGGTGAGGTTACATGGAGTCCCAAGGACCATTGTGTCTGACAGAGACACAAAGTTTATGAGCCATTTCTGGAGAACACTGTGGAAACTGCTTAACACTAGGTTGTTGTTTAGTACCTCCCATCATCCTCAAACTGATGGCCAAACTGAGGTGACCAACAAGACCTTGGGAAGGATCTTGAGGTGTATAGTCAGCAAATCTCTCAAGGATTGGGACTTGAAGTTAGCTCAAGCAGAGTTCTCTTTCAATAGAGCTCCATCAGCAGCCACAGGCCACTCCCCCTTTGAAGTGGTATATGGTACTAACCCCTTAATGCCTTTGAGTTTGTCTAATGTGTGCAGGTCAGAGATCCACTATGATGCCAAGAAGAGGGTGGAACAAATGCTAAAACTCCATGAATCAGTCAGAAAACAAATTGAGAAAGCTAATGATCTATACAAGAAGAATGCCAAGGTTCCTAAGACCAAGAAAGATTTTGCACCAGGAGACTTAGTATGGATCAACTTAAGGAAAGAAAGGTTCCCTTCCAAGAGAAAGAATAAGCTAGAGCCAAGGGCAGATGGTCCTTTTCAAGTCATAGAGACGATAGGTCCTAATGCCTACAGAATTGATCTACCAGGAGAGTATGCAGTTCATGGAACATTCAATGTTGGGGATCTTAGTCCCTTCTATGAAGACTCTGAGGGAGAGGAAGACACAGGCTTGAGGTCAAGTCCTTTTCAACCTGGGGAGGCTGCAGCAGGAGCTCGCCCAAGGGGCCTTGATGATCAAGCCACAAACAAGACAAGCCTGACCCCAAGGACCCCTCAGATGGAAGCTCGAGTTACAAGGTCTAAACAACAAGCTATGTCAAACCAAGATCGAGCCAGGCCAAGCAACACCAGTGAGGAAGACAGTCCAGGGCTCAACAACCCATGCCAAGCCCCAACACAACCCACATTACCCACACAAGACAAAAACAAAACCATCCAGGACCAGGCAGACCAATCAACAAACCCTGCACCTAGGAGGTACACCAGGGCATCCCAACCACCCCCACCATGGCCTACCATCAAGCCAACCCTCTAAACGACAAGTTTGTCCAGGACAACCCCTTTTGAAATCTAGCAAAAACTCATGAAACAGACACCCCAAGCTAGAGTCCAGTGAGTTCAGATGTGGTTTCCTTTTGCCTAAGTCAACTTGTCATCATCCAAGGCAGGTTTATCTAAGTCCTAATAAGAGTGGAGAGTCCCAAGGAGCAACAAAACACCCAGAGCAAAGCAGCAAGACAACAAGAACAACATAGTTCTATTTCAGGAAAAATACAAAAACTGTTTTATTGCTTTTTGCTTCAGTCTGTTTGTGTCTTTTGTGTCTGTACTAGCTAGTTGTTAAACTCGTCCTCTTGTGAGGTTCTTAATTAGTTAGTTTTTGTAGAAGTTAAGTCCAAAGATGACCCTTAGATGGACTTTACATCCAAGGGATCACATTGTATCAGCCTCCCTATATAAGGAGGGTATTATGTATTGTTTTAAGTAGACTTTATGAATGAATTTAACTTTGAGAAATCCCTCAAATACTTCAAACTTGTGCTAAGGGCTGTAGTTTGAGTCAAGCCTAATACATCTCCAAGGTGTCTGATCAGTGTCTTGCTTTGTAAGTCAAGTCAAATCTGTGCTTTGCTGTGATTAGCTTGCTTGCTGTTGAGGCTAAGTTTGGAGTGTTTCTGCTTTGCTGTAACACTTGAAACCTGTCTCTACACTAGTCTTTGAGTCCCTTCTCTTGTGCTTTGCTGTAGGGGAGCTTCTCTAAGTCATATCCTTTGAATTTCAGCTGATATAGATCATTCTCTCTAAAACAGCCTCCATTTCTATTTGAGTTGTTTTCAGTTTAAGTAGACTTAACTAAACTTCCCTTAAACTCACAAGTCATAGTAGTTTACACTCCAGTACCTACCCGCCCTGTTGAGCTAGTTTCATGTTTAGTTGATTATAAGGAATTGACGATAAGCTTAGGTTGAATCTCTGTTTGTGGCTTTAGACTTTGGACCTTGATGTTGTAGTTTCATTTTGAGGATCGAATTGAACGTGGTAATAGTTCGTTGTTGTTTGTTATTAAAATAGTTGTCTTAGAGATCTTTGAGATTTGTTGTCTCTAAATGTTGGATTCTTACTTGGTGGAGATTAAAGATTGGCGACCAAATTTAAGGAATACTTTCATAAGTGAAGACCGATACATTTTGAGTTTAATGAGCCGATGATTTGATTAATTGCCGCATCGCGGCAATATATATGTGATTTGAAGTTAGTACTTTTCCTTTCTTAAAGTATTGTGTTTTGACATTTGGGGATGAGATGGTTCATTGTAAGTCTAGGATAATGAGTTTTGAAGTGATTTGAATCTAAGGATTATTATGGTAAACCTTATTTACCTGGTGGTTGTTAGTGGGTATGGTTCCCTAGATGATGTAATTACTTTTGTTGGTGGTTTCAAATAGAGTTATGATGGAACTAAGGAGGTTAGAGTATGTTAAAGAACCTTTCATGCGGAATGTAATGGTGGAGTTTGCCATGTCGATGGACCTTAGTCAATGCTAATTGGATTTGGATAATGAGGTTAGTTGCTTTGAATCTCGTGTTTATGAAAGATCATACTAGGAATCTAATGATTGAAAATGTTAAGGTGTAACTTGGGTAAAGTACATTCTCTTGAGGACTAGTTTATTCGTAGAGATGGTGATGTCGAATTGTGAAAGACCTTTGAAATGTCGCTGTTGTAAGATAGGTTTGTGAAATTGCCCTAGAAGTCGACCATGATGGCTTTAATATTTGGGTTAGAGTGTTTAGTTTTTCCCCAGCATTGGTATCCCTCTCCTTTTCTCTCAAATTGACTCTTGTTCAATTTGCTACTCTTTGGTCACCGTCCTTCATCCCAATTTTGCCCGTTTCTTTAAGCCCTTTTATTTCATTTTTCTCGTCGGGTGTAACTTCTAGTATCATGAATTGTGATTGTGATGCACGAGTCGCTCTATGTCAGTGCAATGCCTAGTTGTCTCGAATATATACTTTGAGAAATTTTCCAAATTTTTATATTATGCTTCCATTTTAACCTTTTAAAGAAGTTTAAAGACGCATTTCTGCACCTTCTTTCTTGAAAACGGATTTCTTTTGCTTTCTACTTTGGATTTGGCACTTAGTGGGATGTTTGGACTTGTTATTAGAGACGTCTGGTGACTAGTCCTGCAGTTACTAACGCTTGTTTTGATTTTCGATTTCACTATTTTGACCTTGATTTGTTTTGGATACTTAGAAATCTTATTCGCGACCGGCACTCTATCAATCCATGCATAAAGTTTCTTACTTATAAAAACTCTTCTTAAACCATCTTCGAGGAGTGTAACACCCGCAAATGTACCCTATTTTTGTAATAAAAATATTATACGGGTACTTTTCAGCGAAATTTAGTTTTAGTTTAGAATTAAATTTCCCGTGTCTAATTTAGAATTTCCAAGTTCGTTTTCGGACTTTACGCGAGATTCCGAGTAAGTTACGTCTTAAGACGTTTTTGGGCTTTTTCTCATGTTTTCCACTTACTCCTTCATATACTCCCTCATAACCCTAACTCCCTCACATTCAATCTTCTTCTTCCACACCAAGTAAACATTAAAAACCCTAACCTCCATATTTTATCAATTTAATACCGATTCTACTCCTTCGTTTCTCGCTCAAATTCACTAAAGTTTGTCTTATTCTTTCCCTCTCATCGTCCTCTATCCGTATTGGTAATAAAATTATTGTCTTTCTCGTTTTTTATTTTATCCGTCTTTCTCAAAGGTGAATTATATTCATCTTTTAATATCTAATTGTAGGTGGTGACCTCCAAGACCCCCACAAAGACTACTTCTATATCATTGTCGGGTTACTCGATATCATTTACGTGTTTTAATGTGTTTACGTGTTTTAATGTGTTACTCGATATCATTTACGTGTTTTAATGTGTTTTCTATGTTAGAAATCGTATTTAGAATAAGGTTAGTAATCATAGGAATTGTGTTGTACGTTGATGATGGTTGTTGTTAGTTGATAATTGATATGAGAATTGATGGTTTGTGATGATAAATGATGATTGTTGTATGTTGATGACAAGACGGAGTTTGAACGCGTGCCTGAGACCAGGACGCTGGCAGCGTCCATCGACGCTGGCAGCGTCGTGTGAACGCTGGCAGCGTTCCTGGCGCTGGTAGCGTTTCATGCTGCCAGTTTTTCCCAAAGTCGACCCATTGAATTCTAGTCCTGCCTTGACTTCCTTGACCCTTTGGACTTGGTCTTCTTGCATTGATGATTTGTTTGTAGTCCACTCTAATTGTCGGGTTTGGGTCTCGGGTTTCGGGTTTGACCTTGACTTTTGTTGATTTTCGGGTTTGAGTTCGACTTTTGTTGACTTCCGGGTTTGACTCTAAAAGTTGACTTTAAATATTAATGTTTCGAATATATGATAATCCCTTCGCTTGTATCGCATGTTTTGTGACGGTTTTTGATATGTCCCACTTTGAGTCGGTTTTACAAATGTTACGGTTTGAGCACTAATTTTCTATGTGCTTTCTACTCTCATTCCCTAGGCTACCTCCACGTTCGTAAGGCTGGAATGTCGGAACGGGGAGTGTATCCTTACTGCTTAATTGCATGTGTTAGTGGGCATATGACGACGTTGTTGGGAGGCGAACGCTTTGCGTTGATCGACCCGGCCGTCAAATGTTGTATACTTGCGAGGTGGTGTCATTTGCATGTAGCGTACCGCTGGTTATGAGGCTTGTGATCTTTTCCGCCTATTTCGTGAAGGTTGACCGAATTTGGGGTACTCGGCGTCTATGATTGACCGAGTCTTGGTTGCGAAATGTTTATCGCATGTGGAATCGGAAAATGTGATTTCGAGAGTCTGGCCAGGTTTAGACTAGGACCGGATATTTATATCGTCGTTCTACTAGGAGGAAATTAGTCTACATATACGAAATGAATTGAATCGTGTATGCGTTCTGGGAAATGTTGTATCCCGTGGATGCCTTTTAATCATTCTTGCATGTACACGGTGCTAGTGCGTGTCATTTACCGTGAGAGATGTCGTCAACGTATTGTACGTTTGGTTGGATGATTATATGATTGATTATTCATGATCTTTGGATGACTTGGCATGGTTTGTTTGTCGAGTCTCAATCTTATCAAACTTATGCCGCTAACGGTGAGATGCAAGCCCTAGTGAGTGTCTGGTTGCCTAAGAGTGTCATCCCCGAGTCTTTCTATAATATGATGGTTACGACTTTGTACTTCATGTACTTGATAACATTTTGATAACATTTTGAGAGACCTTGTCTCTTAATAGTATATTATACTTTGGTTTGTAATTATTGACATTATTCGTACTTTTCTAATTGCATTTAAAAAGGTTTTAAAAATATCGTATCTTCTGCTATATAAATCACATGCTCGTTATGTTTTATTCTCGCATTCGTAAGGGTTGTCCCAAGGAGAGCCTCGTTTTATAAATGCCTTTCCTTGTAAACGTTTTCGTGTTAATTATGAAAACCGATTTTTGTCCTTATGACTTTTGTTTTCTATTCTGAAGTTTCGAGGACGAAACGTTTTAAAAGGTGGGGTGACTGTAACACCCGCAATTTTAATGATTATAATTTAATAATATCATATTATCAGTAGTTAGTCTAATTTTTGGCTTTAGCTTAGAATTTAGTTAGTCGGGTAAATTCCGTGTCTAATCTATCGAATCTGAACCTGTAATTGGATTCTACTCGGAATTTCATGTGAGCTAGGCCTTGTATTGGATATTGGGCCTTTTCTACCTTCCACTCACTCATCTTAGCCCATGTTTTACTCACCGCCCACTCTAATTTTTCAGCAAACTCAACTCACTCTTCATCCTCTCAAAAAACAAAACCCTAACCCTCCTCTCACCATTGATGAACTATAAAACCTTCAAGCTTCAAACTACCTTATCTTACTTTATTCTCACCCAAACTTCTTGATTTTTATCTTATTCTTTCTCTTTTCTTTCCCTCTTTCTTTAAGGTAAGAATAATCCAGTCTTTCTCACTTTCATTTTCTCATCTTTTTCCAAGATGAAATTCTTCATCTTTTATGTCAAATTTTGTAGGAGGAAACTTAGAAGACCCGGAGAGAGACTACTTTCTATTAGAAGAGGAGCTTGAAGGCAATTGAAGACGCAAAAAGGTAACGGTGTAGGGTTACTCAATAAAAATATGTGTTTTTAAGTGTTAGTTGTAGTTGTATTTAGTGAAAGATGGTATCTTTGCCTTAATTTCATATAGGATATGTGTTAGTTGTTCATTCATATGTATGAATTCACCTCATATGGTTATCTTTCACTAATCTTACGCTAAGTTACATTTATCTTGTTAATTGTGTCTACTTATCATGCTTGAACTTGAGTTAAAAAATAAATGTGTCTTTTGTTTGTCTTAATTGATCTTGTCTAATGATTGGTCATGTTTAGAACGCATTAAATGGGGTTTGTTGTTGATAAATGATGTTTGAATTAAATGGGTATCAAAGGATTTGGAGTATTAGTTGATGTTGAAGCTTGTTTTTCGAGTATGTTTTCTCAGCCGGCCGACCCGCCGCCGGTCACACCAACAGCTTGGGAACCCCTTGATGTGAAATTGGACAATTTAGTGATTTTGGTGAAGTATGAGTCCCAGCCGGCTGACCGGCCGCCGGTTCCCCAACCGGCTGGGCACACCTGTAAGTTGGTTGATATTTTTAGTTGTCTGTGAGTCTCAGCCTGCCACCCGGCAGCCGGTCTCACCGGCTGAGACTTCCCCTCTTCCCTTTTTTGTCACTTTTCCAATTTGTTCTATGATCCCAACCGGGTAGCCGGCAGCCGGTCACACCCACCGGCTGGGAGTCCCCTGTAAATTGTTATTGATTTTAAGTGTTGTCGTAGTGCCAGCTGGGCACCCGGCTGCCGGTCCACCTGACCGACGGAGACCCCTTGTGCCTTTTTCCCATTTCTTCTCCACTTGTCTTCACATGTATTAGTTTCCATGGTTTGTTTATCTTATAAACTTTTGTAATGACATTAAATATTCATGTTTAGAATATTCATTATCTTACATGTTTTATTTACATGTTTTGTGATAATTTTCCTTATTTTCCTCCTTTGAGTCGGTTCTGATTTATGTTATGTTTTGAATGTCATTTAATGACAGTTTTGAACTCTCATTTCCCGGTCACACTTTATACTCGTTAGACTTAAATGTCGGAGCGATGAGGTGTAACCATGATGCGGTTGCGCATTTGTTTTAGTGGGGATATGACGACGTTCTTAGGAGGTGAACGCAATGCGTTGATTGACCCGTCCGTCAAATGTTGTATCTTTGCGAGGTGGTGTCATTACATGTAGCGTACTTGCTTGAATTTGACTATAGATCCCTTTCCGCCTCTTTCGTGTAGTCTTGCTGAATTTGGGGTACTCGACGTCCTTTGTGTTGATCAAGTCTTGGATGTGGCACTAAATATTACATGTCGAATCAGGAAACGACTTATCCCAAGAGTCGGGCCGGGTTTAGACTAGAACCGTATTATTATCGTCGTCCTATCGAGAGGATTAGAGTCTTGTGTGAGCGACACGCCATATCGCACACAGTTCAGGGGAACGTCTTACCCCGTGGACATATTTGTCTAGGTCATGTGTATACGAAATGTCTTATCGTATATGGTTCAGGGAAACGTCTTATCTTGTGGGCTTACATTGACTTGTTTTGCTTTTGTACATGATGCTAGTGCGTATCATTTACCGTGAGAGTTATATTGCTAGATTTGTATGTTTGAATGGTTGTATATAAATATTAGATCGTATGTGAATATTGGGTTGGATTCTTGTATGAAATAGATGGTTGAATTGGTTTGTATGTCGAGTCTCTACCTTATCAAGTAAATGTCACTAACGGTGAGATGCAAGCCCTAGTGTGTATATAGGTGCCTAAGGGTGTCAATCTTGAGTCGGTTCATAACATGATGCGTATTGTTTGGTATTTCACATACTTATATAATTTATTATCTTGAAATGTATGTTTGTACTTCACATGATTCACTTGTATATGCGTTTCTACATGTGTAATTGTCGTTTATGTATGTTTACTTGTGATTTGGCTGGGAGAACCCAGAGTTACTTCCCACTGACTGTGGCGTTCATATTTTATGAATGTACAGGTTGCATGGTTGGATCTTTACTTGCTTTTTGGGTTGGTGTGTGAGCTAGCGGGCGTTGGCCTTTGACGATTCACCCCTTGAAGTTCTTAGCTAGTTTGGTGGACTTTATTTATGCTTTGACTACGTTTTGAGAGACTATGTCTCCTTGTAGTATTTTTATATTTTGGTTTGTATTTATTTGACACTCCTCTTGGCATGTTAAAAGTTTCTTAAACTTCTTATTTTCCGCTATATAATTGCATACTTGTTATGTTTTATTTCCACTATCGCGAAGGTTGTCACAGACCTCGAGTATTTGAATTGATTTAATTTACTGAAGATTGAATTATTTTGAAATCGAGGTGGCAAGCATCAAGCTCCTAGCTTACCTCGAGGTGTTTGAATTGAATTAAATTGAGAAATGACAAACGATCGTAAAAAAAAAGAGTGATTTGATCTTTGTAGAAAATCGAGGTGGTAGGCGTCTAGCCCCCAGCTTACCTCGAGGTGTTTGAGTTGATTTAAATTGAAGAAATGACGAACGATCGTCGATTTTGAATTGATTTGAAAAATGACGAATTCTCGTCAATTGAAGATTTTGTTTGATTTGAAAAATGACGAATGATGTATATATTTGAGGTGTCTTTGCTGTTGAGTGTTCTCTGTTTCTGCAGGTTCGTCTAAAAATAGGTTTTGGTAGACGACGGTTTCTGCCGTCATGCTGCCGAAATTCACATAGAAATCACATAATTTACAAGTAGCATATTAGTGGCCTAAACTGGCGCAAAACGACTCTAAAATTTTTTTTAAAGGAAATGTGTTTGAAATGACTAGACATGTGTAAGCGTTTGAAATGACCAGACATGTGTCAGTATTTGAAAGAAAGAGAGAGGAGTAAAATGATTCCCCTAAAAAAACGAAAGAAAATGAGTGTGCTCATTTAGCGGGAATGTCCTCTCCTGTCTCGAAAAGCGAACCCGACAAGGATTAGGAATTCCTAGATAAAGTTAGGTAAGAAACTGATGAGACTTTCCTTTATTATTCTTATCGAATTTCAAATGCAAATGTCCTTCCATTTACATTTAAAATAATGACGGGTTGAATCTTGTGAAGGATTGCCTACGTATTCGTTGAGAATGAAATCAAACCCTGTGTGTAGTTCGAAATGATGTAAAAGAATAATCGTTCGAAGCAAGAGGTTGTAATGAACTTTGAAAAAGGTAGCATTTGTTTTTGACTTGGTTCCTTGGAAGTACAATTCCGTTTATTTGATTACACGAGGATATGAGGATATCTAAATATCAAAATTGAAGAGCATAGTTACATTAATTTTGATAAGGGCCAGATTTATTTCGTGAAAAACGAGCGGCACGTGGGTTACGCGAGGCGCATTTTTTTTTTTGCCTGAGTATTTGAATGATTTTTGTCCTCTTTACAGTAACAAGTTCGGTGAATTACGCAAAACTAATACTATAGAAACAAAATACTTTTGTGACCGTATAAGTTTAGTGTACATCCATCGAATTCTTTGATGCTAAACAAGGGTGGTAAGAAATGGAAAGGAGTGGAAGGTTCTAATGGTGTTAGAAGACACTGGAGATATGTGTATCTCTCTCACTCACCTAAATGAATAAAAGGTTCGTCCCAAAGGGCATGGAGACATGGTAACTGCGAATTGATTCGTCTGAAATATTTGAAAAGATGACTATTTGAAGTATTTTGTTTTGTTTGTAATTTTTGACTGGAGAGAGTTTTTTTGAAGTCGTTGTTGGACATTTTTTTTTTGAAGTCCTTCGACTGTTTTTTATTTGAAGTCGTTGTTGGACTGTTTTTGATTTGATAGTCATTGTTGGACTGTTTTTGATTTGAAGTAGTTAGACTGTTTTTGATTTGAAGTCGTTGTTGAATTTTTTGAAGTCGTTGGACTATTTGAAGTCGTTGGACTGGATTTTTGAAGTTTTTGTTCTGAATTTATTCTGGCACCCATGGTAATGGGAGACAATATATGAAATTTGTGCTTATTTGATAGTCAGATGAAGAATAGGAATCAGACGAGTCGGGTAGAAAGATGGAGTATCCAAACCTAGAGATCACCTAGAGACACGACGATCAAGAAATTTTCACACCACAAGATGTAGAAAACGTTGTAAATGCACGCCCTTGTTAAGGCTTATTCTAAGAGGTCGAGTGATCTACAGTAAAGAGATAAGACCTAAAGTATTTTGAGTCTATTCTACTAGTTAAGGGTAAAAAGTAGAACAAGTGACTAATAAAAAGTACATGTGCTCTTTTTTTTTTTTCTGTTTTGGCAACTCCATTTGGGTTTTGCTCAGATTGATGAACATTTGTTTGACTAGTTTCCAGCATCTTAAAAACTGATGTAAGAGACCGAAGACTAATCAAAACGCGATCAACCATTCTAGCACACGTACTAAAAAATACTCGACTTATGAATTGGGAGAGTGCCACTGTGTTTAAGTGAGTTTTGATGATGATTAGTTTTGAAATGTTTGTCCTAGACAACATTAGTGTGGTTGTAGGAAAGTTGACTTGAAGTGGGAGAGTGACTCGACTTGTGAAGTGAGAGAGTGACTCGGCTTGTGAAGTGGGTGTGTGCCACTGTGTTAAGTGATTTTTGAAAATGACTAGTTTTGAAATGTTCGTCCTAAGCAACCGTAATGTGGTTGTAAGAGTGTTGAGTCGAAGTGGAGAATAACTTGGCTTGTGAAGTGGAAGAGTGACTTGAGTTGTGAAGTGAGAGAGTGACTCGACTTGTGAAGTGGGTGTGTGCCACTGTGTTAAGTGAGTTTTCAAAATGACTAGTTTTGAAATGTTCGTCCTAAGCAACCGTAGTGTGGTTGTAGGAGTGTTGACACGAAGTGGAGAATAACTCGACTTGTGAAGTGGGAGAGTGACTCGAGTTATGAAGTGAGAGAGTGACACGACTTCTGAAGTGGGTGTGTGCCACTGTGTTAAGTGAGTTTTGAAAATGACAAGTTTTGAAATGTGCGTCCTAAGCAACCGTAGTGTGGTTGTAGGAGTCTTCACTCAAAGACGATTTTGCCTGAATATTTGGGCAAAGTTTCAACTCATTTTGCGCTATTTCAGGCCACCTTTGAAAATTTTTTACCGTTTTGAAAAGGATTTGGTTTTGAAAAGTTTATCATGGTTTTATTTACAAAATGGTAATCACTTATAGGTTACATACATTTATACAGGCATTATAACGGTATGCTAAGTTCATTTAAAATGGTTTTATCTTTAAAGGGTGGGTTGCCATACAAAGCAATCAAACTCTGGGTCTATGGAGAGGTCCGCGCCAAACATGAGTAAGGTCGGTTCCTAGTCCATTTCCTCGAGTAGTGAAAGCTCTTGATACTAACATGAGTATCTACCACGGTATGGTTGACGTCAATCGCTATCCATCCTTAGGCCCTGATAAGAATTTGGACCGTCCGGATAGGACGATTGGTCGAAATGGGTTGGGTTGAGCCTAGGAAGGACGAATAAAATAACCTAAGAAGGTCCAGTAATGAAAACCGATAACTGTCTCGTACAAACTATTCCCTAACCTTGTTCAAGTTTCACCCTGGGTAACACCTAAGTGCATTATCCCTAGCGGGGTTGCCAAACTGTGGTACACGGATTGTAGATCCTTGCCGAACTGTGGTACACGGTGAATCACGGAGGGGCACACACGGGATAGAAACAAGGGACAAGCGTAGTGATACGCATTTGTGGAGTCGCCACCAATTTTTATGGGAAATTGGAACCGTTCTAGTACTTTATGCCCTTTTCAGACACAAAGTAATGACATGAACACAATTTAATCGTAATCGTATTAAAATAAGATATAAATTTATTAGTCAATTATCGCATAATTGAAAAATAAGTTTAATCGAATTTGAGTTCTTAACTCAATTTCTAACAATTAACTCTCGTACATATCGAATATATGTAATGTACTAATTAACTGTATCGTATACAAATAATTAGTTACTATTTGGATTTCATCCTTTAGGTGTGACCGAAAGGGATCAGTTGATCACCGCCGTCAAACGACCATAACGTCAAACTCTAGTCAGCCAACCGTTATTGATTTACGTTAATCAACTGACTAATCATATATATAGTCAATAAATATCCCAATTATATTCCTTAATAAGATTTATTATGTGGCGCACTATTTTGGAGGACACCTACTCCAACAATCTCCCACTTGTCTGACACAAGTGTGCGTCACCGATTCTCTTGTCTCTTTATCACATCTCCCACTCAACGCAAGGTGTCTTCCAGGTCGCACTTGCGATTGACAATATCTAGAGTGGTTTTCTCGATAGGGAGAGTAACTGTCTGACCGGAAAATCTACCATAGATCTCTTTTCGAGCGTGGCCACGCATTTACAGTAACTACTCCTCGAGTGGCCTAAAGATGTTTTTACCCAACGTGGGTGGACAATTCCTGTTGATCCATCTACTCTGTATGATGCAGATCACCATGATCCAGAAGAAGTCCATCGGCCTCCTTTTACGGCACGACCTAGAACATCAACCCAAACCAATCGGAAACTGCACCGACTCAGATAGACGGTCGCCAGTCAAAAGAATCGACTTATAGGAATAAGATAGAAGACCCTGCCACGACCAGGCATCAAATAATTGATTTAAGGGTCTCTACAATGTCACTGTCCGACAGAGTGTCATACAGTCTGTCTATGTAAATGACCAGTCATCTCCATGACCTCATGGTGCTGAACCAACCATCGATCGACTTACAATCTAGTCACTTCGAGACGTCACCTCAAATGAGTGACTAGGGACAAAACACTAAGTTCATCCTGTTCACTTGAATTGGGTCTCCAACAATCTATTCGAATAAACAAAGTATTAATAAAATTTAGTTTCAAACTAAATAAAAGAGGTTTAAAATAAAACTCGACCAATGAAGGCATTAATCATATATGAAATAATTAATACAACATTCAATTTATTACATTATTACATAATCTAAAGGAATTCTGGCACAGTCTCAATC
>JAIUZE010070161.1:0-24522 GCA_022085475.1 Heliosperma pusillum
TGTTACGAGCATATTTCTACGATGAATCCGGTACTATCCGCCTTCAAAGGCTGCGAAGGAAGCTATATAAATGCGTCAGTTTCTTACATGACTAACCGTATTTCCTATTTCGGATGACCCGATCACCATCTATTGTGATAATAGTGGTGCCATCGCCAGGGCTAAGGAGCCTAAGTCCATCAACAAGTCTGCAATGTACCACGGAAGGCTCCATGATCCGAGATTACTTGAATCAAAAGGAGATAGTGATAGACAAGATTGCTACGGATGATAACGTTGCAGATCCTCTCACTAAACCATTAAGATATGATAAGCATGAAGGGCACGTTATTTCCATGGGAATTAAGCGTGTTCCTGAGTTGTATTAGTTGTTTTATATGAATCAGACATGTATTCTTTTCATAAAACTATTAATAAAATCATCGTTATGTTTTATATTTTGTTTTTCATGTGGGTGGTACAGACAACATTGAACACCACAAAGTGAACTGAATTACATTATATTTGTTTTGGGTCCGTAATTGCCTACATGAGCTGATAACTCTGGCAATTATCTTGTGACGTCGATTGATGGTGGGTTCAACGAGCCATAAGTCAAACTGTTGACTGATCGATCACAGATGCGAGTTATAATGATACTGCGCAGGACATTTTGTGACAACGTTATGGAGTCCTAAATGTTTCGGAACATTAGGTGCCAGGTCGTGGATAGGACATCCATAGAGTTCCTAGAGTCGATTCTTTTGACTATCGTCTGTCTCTTGAGATAAAGGCAGTTTTTGGGTGACTTTGGTTTCTTTCTCATGGTCGACCGTAACAGGAGGCTAAGTAGATTTTCACTGGGTCATTTCATACTGCGCTTGTATCTGCAAGCTTCGAGTTGAAGAAAATATCCAACCTTTATCAGGATATGATATTTCTCAGGGCCACTCGAGGAGCTGTAACTGAAATGCATGGCCATGCTCGAATGAAGATTCGTTTATCAGTTAAGTTACTCTCTAGTCGGGGAAACCACTCTTGATACAGATCACTTGTAAAATACGACCTTTGTGAATACGGACTTTGCAAATTGTTTTACATTGAGTGGGAGAAATTTAATATGGATATGAGAATCGGTTATCGCACATACACTTGTACAGACAAGTGGGAGATTGTTGGAGCCAGTGTCCTCCACAGTTAGTGCAATAACATAAATAAATCTCTATAGGTTCACAGGGTATACTTTGTATTGTAATCAGTTGATTAACGTTTATCGATAACGGTTGGCTTGCTAGATAAGTTTGACGTTATTGTCATACAGATGGCGGTGATCAACTGGTCCCTAAAAGTCACACCTAAAGGATGTGATTGAGAGATGTGATTATTTGAGAAAATAATCATATTGATGCCTTATTAAATGACTAAAAGGTTAGTCGGTGTTTTTGACTAAAAGGTTAGTCAATGTGATGATGATATAATTATTTAATAACGATTAAATAATGTTAGCTAAGACGAATTAACTGTAATTCGTAATTAAATATAAAATGTTATATTTAGTTTTAGTATATAATGTGAGTTTAAACGAATTAAAATGTTAATTCGTAATTAAACATAAACCGTTATATTTAATTTGCGTGATTATGAATATACCGATATTTATAATTGAAGTATATATTATACGATTATCATAATAATTGTTATGTTAATATATCCACTGCAAAATGTTGTAATGGACCTTATTAATGTATGACAACATATTAGACAAATATAATATGTATAACATTATATTAAATGGAAGCTAATATAACCGAAAAAGAGTCCAAATACACTTTGGAATTTCGGTCAAATAGGGTAACAAAATAAGAGAAAAATAATCCCTTATTTTCTCCATTTGGTGCCGTGTGAGAGTTGATATATGGGTAGGGTTTTACTCATTCTAACTCTCTAATTTTATTCATCATTAATTCACATCTCACAAAAAGATACAGACTCTTTTTCTCTCTAATTTTCTAGCAAATACAAGGGCATTTCTCGATCAATCTTGGGTGAGACGATTAGGAGGATATCTGCTTTGATATCTGTTCTTAGGCCTTTTGCTAGGACCAAAGGTTTAATTCGTTTTCTCTATATTTTATATCGTTTTCATATTTATGACTCGCAATTCATATTCTATAATTTTGTTATAATCCTAAATTTAAAGGGGAAGTAAACTGTTATTTCCCACACAAAGAATCGTCATAGTGACTGGATGACCGGAAAAGGTATTAGGGGCCGGGTTGAAAAAATTGTGGCACGTGACATGTTACATTTAGCACATACTTATGTGCTAAACAACGAAGATGAGGTGCAACCTTATATTCAACAACACAAAGATGAGCTCAAATACGATCACCCAAACAAGAGCGAGATGTGGATTGCAAACGAGCATAAGAAGACGTTTGGAGAGTGGTTTAGGAATGTTGTCTTGGAGTATAAGAATTTGTATGGTGATGACATCTCTCCTAGGTTACTACGTCTTGGGTTAGGTCTAAATGCCAGGGCCACTTTTTTCAGCGGTTTTGCTATTAATGGTTATACTTTTTACACCCGCGAGCAAGATGAGTTGAGCACAATGCAAAATAGTGGTGTGAGTTCTGAATTTGAGGCAATGCACTTTGCTACTTCAAAAGATAAAAAACCTATTTGGGGAAAATGCCTTTATTATGGTGTTATTCAAGAAATATTGGTATTAGATTACATTGATTTCACAATACCTCTGTTTCGATGTAACTGGGTTGATAACAACAACAATTGTGTTCGAAAGGATAAAATGGGATTTACGTTGGTCAATTTGGATAAGGTTGGCAATAATAAGGATGATCCTTTCATAATGGCATCCCAAGCTAAACAAGTGTTCTATGTCACCGATCCTATGGATAAGAAGTGGTCTGTTGTACTATCTATAAGGAGTAGACGGGGTGCACCCGATAATGGTGGGGATAATGATCAGGATGTCGTGTTTGAGGGAATGGATCACTCTTCCACTGTATCTTATTTCGACAATGTTGACACTGATCATGATAACATTGAAAGCATCTATATGCGTGATGATCATGGTGAAGGTATTTGGGTTAACGAAGAAACTATGTCGGGCAAGAAACGTCCCCGATCCTGAGGTGGTTAATAATGTGAGGTATTAGCTTATATATTTGTTTTTTTTTTTTTTAGTTTCTGTTAGTTTCTGTTACTTTTTTAAATAACTATCTTTCTGATTTTTTTTAAATAACTTAGGAACGGCATAGTAATAACAAACGTAAAGCACTGATACTTTATTAGCTCGAACAGATTTGCATTTAGGAACCATAGCGGAAATCTTACAACCATAGCGGATACATACATACACACTTGACACTCAACATCTATTATGATAGGCTGATACAAGACCACATGCCCTAAAACCCCATTACACTGCTATTATGATAGGCTGATACAGACACATAGGCCCTCCCGGCCATCATACAAGACCACATGCCCTCCCATCCCATTACACTGCTATTATGATAGGCTGATACAGACACACACACACAGTTGACACTCAACATCTAACACATGACGTTGCTTGGAATTTTTAGGTGTACATTGCTTGGAAAACAGCCACAACCTGGTTGTAGGCATCGACGATTTCTGAATTGGCCGACTGCTGACCATTCAAGATGGTCGGATACGGCACGTGGAAATAGTCCACGGTATTCTTCAGAAGCTCGGCGTCCTCGTCTGTGGCTACCCAGAGGTATGGTTCGACTGTTGATCTATTCGGAGCAACCCAGTCGCTCTTACCATGGCCTCTGAGTTGAAACATATTGCCAAGCTTAAATGCTGATTCTGCATCTGCAAGTGATGTTCCAAACTGAATGAGTAGTATCCCTTTGAATCCCCAAGGCGCCCATTGTGCCTTAATTCTGCTGACCGAGTATCCCAGCTCAATAAGCTTATTCCTCAAAGGAGTAAAGCTTTTGGCAACAAATTTTCCATCGTCCAAATGGCCTGGGGCATTCATTAGGACACAGTGATATGGACGAGCAACATTTTGAGACATTTCAAAAATAGACAAGTAATTTGATGGTTTTGGTTTGGTTTATTTGCAGTGAGTATTCTTTTCTGAATTTATAGCATTCAGTGTATTGTCTTTAGTTTTTGTTAGCTATGGTCATTGTTGAAGATTCCCAAGTTATTTAGCTTTTGGTCATTCATTATACAGTCTCCATGTTTTGGTTTCTGATGATATTATTATTGCAGTGTATAGTGCTTATGATGTTTCTGTCTTTTTTGGTTTCTGCTGATTATTATTGCAGTGTATAGTGCTTATGATATTGCTGTCTCTAATTATAATTAAAAATAAATAAAGGTAAGCAAAAACAACCGTGGTTGTAAATATACCCGTTGTGATTGCTTATAACAACGGTTATTAATCACAAACCGTTGTCATAGTGTTTATTAATTACAACGGGTAGACTACTTTAACCGTAGTCATTACTCTATCACAACGGTTTGTATATAATAACCGTTGTCAATATTTGTAAATAAAGATGAAGAAAACACACAACACTAATAATACGACTGTACTGCAATACAAAAACTCTATCACAAAGCGATCATACTGCACCACTAATCGTCTTTTTGTCATTATCTCCCTTATTAATCAGGTATTATTTTTATCAACTATTTCTTATTAAGATTTTCTAGCTAGATTGTTCAATTCTTATTATTGAATTCAGTGTATTGTCTTTAATGTTTGTTAGCTTTGGTCATTGTTGAAGATTCCCAAATTATTTAGCTTTTGGTCATTCATTATACAGTCTCCATGTTTAATTACTTCTTATTATTGAATTTTGGATTTTCTGAATGTCGTTTATTATTGAATTTGTGAATTAGTTCAATTCTAATTTTGCTTTATCGATTAATTAAATAATAAGTTCAAACGGCGCCACGCACAAATGGCGCCAAAACAACCAAACAACAACAACAAACTAAATTGAGTCCGGGTAAATCTCCCGGATAGCTGCCACCGCTAGAGCATATGCAGCAATCGGGTCAGCCTCGGCCAGAACCAACCCTTCCCACTGCTCTACCTGGGTCACTTCAACGAGGTCGACCCATTTGGGAAACGGTGACGGTCATGTTGGGAAGCCACCCATAGATATGGCCCAGGCTGGTGGTCCGTGCTCTCAATAAAATCTTTTCGCCCATGCCCGGCCTTGTCAAACATTCTTGCCAGTTTGAATGCGGACGCACGATGAGCATCCGTCATCCCAAACTCGAAAACGAGTTCCCCTGTAAAGTACCTGCGATGATAATTTGGCCACATCTTCTTGATTAAGTAGCCATTTCGAATAAGCGTATCACGGAGTTTTTTGTAGCTTTTACACACAACGTAGCCACCCTCAATATGAGAAGGCATTTGTTTCATGATGCAAGCATATGGTTTAGTAAAAGTTTCAGACATTTTGTTAGTATTGAGGCTGGGAAATTTTGTATGGTTTAGCAAATATGTTATTGATTGGAGTTGGGAAATTTTGTATGTGGTTGATAACCTTGTATTGAGGCTATATTTATAGAGAGTTATTGATTGGAGTTATTGAGTCAGATGCAGTTATTGATTCACATGCATGCATTGGTTCACATGCATTTACAAATCCTAAAACGACTATACATTCACATGCAGTACATTATTGATTGAGTAAATGTGTGAATGTATATATGCAGTTACATTTCCTATGCTGTCAATGCACTGACATGCAGTAAATTGAGTAAATGTGTGAATGTATATATGCACCGATGGCATTACTCTATAATAACAACGGTTTTTTTAACGAATAACCGTTGTTATTTCTCTATCACAACGGCTATGATGCACCGATGTCATTACTCTATCACAACGGTTTTAGTCAGCAAAACCGTTGTGGAAAGTAATAACAACGGGTTATTTAACCAATAACCGTTGTTATTTCTCAATATTATTATTTTTAATTAAAAGATATTGCAGTCCAAACCCGTGAATAAACAACAACAGAACAACTGTAACAGCAGAACTAGCATTGATTAAAGCATCCATTGAACATCATCAATGGCAGCATAACCCCTCTATAAATACAGCCTCAAAACCCCTCCTTTTAATATTACATAACCCTAACTAATTACTCCAAAAATTAACATCATCAATGGCAGCAGTTAACCTTCCCAACGATGAGACGACCCTTACAAAATTGATTGCAGATGTGGAGGAGGCTCTTGCCGTAGTTCCCGCTGATCATCACCCATTGATTAAAGGATCCATTGAACATCGAAGGGGTTATTGGATTAAGAGGCTTGAAGGAGTCCGACTTGTCAACCAAGCGTCGTCATCATCATCGTCCTCTGGCTACCCACGTCGGCCTGATACTCGCAGGTTGGATGCCGCAAGAGATATGTTGAGTTGTACCTGTCCTACCTTATCTCCACATGCAAGACGTGTACTTGCATACATTGAATCTGTTATTGCAAAATACGAGGTTAATGATCCGGAAGTCATCAGTATCATCAATATTGTTCCGGATTGTTGGTGGCAGTGTGAGAAAAGCTTTTTACTCTTAACCGGAATTGTTCCGGATTATTTAACATCTTTATTTATTTGATGTCGGATGAATGTAATGTACTTGAATATAAAATCTAGGTTATTCCTAATGAAATCAATGAGAAAGAATGTTGTTTAAAGTGTTTGAATTGATATGATTAATTCCGTTGATGTTCAATATTTTGATGTTTGATCAATAGCGATAATCTACTGTATATATATATATATATATATATATAAAAGGGTTTAGGGTTTAGGGTTTAGGTTTTAGGGCTTAGGGTTTAGGGTTTAGGGTTTAGGGTTTAGGGTTTAGGTTTTAGGGCTTAGGGTTTAGGGTTTAGGGTTTAGGGTTTAGGGTTCAGGGTTTAGGGTTTAGGGTTATTTTGAAGTAACACACGTATACTAATAATGATACTTAATAATTAAAAGTTATCCGACCCGAAAATGATACTTAATAATCATCACGCGGATAATAAATAAAGATTTCTATCGAATTAAATTAAATAACCCGATACTAGCTAATTAGTTTTGGGTCGGACAGTTTCAGGTTTGTGATGCAAAAACGGCCCGACTCCATATATAACCTCATCCGCTAGCATATTAACATTTAAATGATCGAATTAAATTAAATTAAATGAACACACGAATAAACAGACACGAAAGCCGAAAGGACACGGCCCTCGCTCGCTCCCTTACCCAATTAAACTAACCCGGTAAAGTTACATACCCTACGAATCTAACCAGATCGGAATATGGCCTATTAACCATTTATTTGTTGATAAAACGTATGTACCCAATAATATATATATTATATATAGGTGGTAAAAAAGCAATAAACCGTCCTTTTTAATTAATTTGAGCATATATATATATGCATCAATATATCCGTCCCTTTTAGCGTACTTGAACGAAGTCGATCGACCCCATTATTTAATTTGGGAAACATTGACGTGTATATATAATACTTGCATGTGCATTATTGATGAATCTGTTATTATTGCAAAGTAGCTAGTACGAGGTTAATGATCCGGCAGTCATCATTAATAATTATATATATATATATATATATATATATATATCATCAATATTATCATCAATATTATTTCAAAGTAGTACGAGGTTAATGACACGTGCCCCCGACCCAAAAGCGATCGACCCGAAGTAGCTACTAGCTCTAGATAGTGGAGTGCCCGATCCGTAACTGATAAGTGAATATTTGTATGATTTTAACCCCCACTTTAGCTCGATTTTGTTTGTCATTTGTCCTTTGTTAAGCCATTTTATGAGCTAATATCGTCTTCTAGGCGAATTCCTGTGTTCTAACTTGTTTTGTAGGGAAAGTGACGTTTCTACGCCCTTTTTCTATATTTCCAAGCATTTGCCTAGAACCCGACGATTTGAACATGCAAGCTTGACCGTGTGTAAGGCATTTCGAGAAGGTTCACTAACTTAAGGGGGAGAAGAAGCAAAGACGGTTTCTTAGTTGTCGGAAGACCAATCAATTAGACGGGAGAATTCATCGCTTTACATCATATCCAAGCAACAAACCCGATTGTAGAGTCAAGGGGGATGTTTTAAGTCAAGTCAAAGTGAAGGAAGTTGAAGAGTTAGTCAAGAGCTTCCAGAAGACGACTTACCCGATCGGGTAAGTGGTGTCCCCGATCGGGTATTCCTGCTGCTTCATGCATTGCGGCTCCTTCTTCCTAAATTTGCCCTTTGTATTTATTACCCGACCTCTTCTCCACGAAACCCTAATACTATAAATAGATGTGCCAAGCCCCTCATATCAAACTTCCATATATCCAACATCATATACATTTTCTTACACAATCTTGTCTTATATTTCCTTTTAGCTTTAGTCTTCCTAGTTTAGATTTTTCTTCTTCTTTTATCATTTGTTTCTAGTTTATTTCTGTCCATTTCCTTTCAAAACATTAGCTTAGTTCAAATAGAATTTCAATCCTTGTATCTGCTTTGTTGGGTTCAAGAGTTGTAATTCAAGATACGATATTTCTATGCGAGGGATTTCTATTATTGTTATCGCTTTCATCGTTGATCGTCACCTAGGTATTCCTAATTTATCCTTTGTTTACCATTCTTTATTGCTTTCCATTTGTTCGTTACTTTCTATTCGTATCATTTAGATTTGGTTTTTACGTTGTTATAATCGCAGTTTCATTTCTTAGATTGTCATATAGCGTCGTTATTATCGCCACATAGAGAGTCTAAATTATTGTCAAATTCAACTAAATATGCTTATCTTAACTTTCATTGTTAATACCAACATAATCATGAGTGAGTAGTCACCTTTCTAGGGTGTAGGGTAGCCATGTCAGATTGATTAAAAGATGATAATTGGATAAAAGAAATTGTGCTTTTAAAACATTGTGTCTATGCATGTTTGGACTTTAACGATAGTTGACGATTCTTGATCACAATCATTGACTAGTATGAAATTCTTTTCCAAGGTAGATATACAGGAATTGAATAGACAAAGCGTGACATAGTGGATTAAGACCTAGTAAATCGCACTAAAAGCCTGCTAGACCATCTGATCTATAATTGTAATGAACACACCATTCTTACGAACGCTCAATGAATTATTTGCATATCCTAAATCCAATTTCATTAATATGTCAATCTACATGTGTGAACCTATTTCCCTAGATGCTTCTCATTATTGTTAATTTATTATCTGCTTTATCATTTCCATTTCAGTTTGTTTTGTTTTTATTTATGTTCTTTGTTAGTTTAGACATCACCAAATCCAAAACCCAGAAAATCATTAGATAAAACTCAATTGTGAGACGATTCACAATCCATAGGAAACACCATCTCCCTGAGGATCGACCCCTACTTCTCTAATTACATTAATTTGTTATTAGCCTAGTCTTGGTAATTTATCTTTGTATCGGGCTTGTAACAACCCGAAAAGTACCCGATTTTTCTAGTAAAAATATTTACTAACACTTTTCAGTAGAACTTAAGTTTTTAAAATAGGAATTTTTGTTCCGAGTCTTATTTTGAAATTCCGCGTTCGTATTTGGAATTTCTGAGAGATTTCATTAAAAGACCGTTTTTAGTCATCTTTGACTTTTCTTGACTTTTAAGTCGTCTTTGACTTTTCCTTGACTTTTTAAAGTCGTCATTGACTTTTTCTTGACTTTTAAGTCGTCCTAAACTTTTCTTGACTTTTAAGTCATCTTCGACTTTTCTCGACTTTTCAGTCAACTTTGACTTCCGGTGACTTTTCCCGACTCGTCTCATAAGTATGAAGACCGAAATTTTATTTAAAAAAATAATATTTTTTGATTTATTTTTATTTAGATTTATTAAGATTTATCATAATTTAATATAATTATTTTGAATTTATTCGGAATTTAAAGAATAACGTTTACGGTTTTAACCTAACGTCATTTAACTATTCCCGACTCATCGTAAATCCCGTAACAAAATCGAAACTCGACTTTGGCATGAGTCACACGCCCATGTCATCGTTTTCCACTCACTTGAGATATTTTAATTGTATCGATTAAACTAATACAAATATCTAAGATATTTGTAGCTTTATCGATCCGTCCGTTTAAATTACGCAAATCGCTCAAAATCAGACCCGATTCCTACCCATTTCACACGCCCCATGTCACCTATTTTTCACTCATGTTAGATCTTTGAATTAATATGATTAAACTAATAATAATATCTAAGATATTTGTAACTTTATCGGTCTGTCAACTTAAATTCCGCAATCGCTTAAAAACAGACCCGATTTGTGTTCATTTCTCACGTCTCCTTTGTCCTCTCATAGGGCTTGATATGTTCATTTCTTTTCATTAATATAACATAATATCTAGATATTTAATTTAATTAACGTAATATTTAATCAATTACCGTAATATAATTATTTAACGCGAGTTAATTCCGTAACAACAATTTCAAAATCCGACTTCATATTTCCTCTATAATACACGGCTCCCTCACCCAACATAACTCACCAACAACTTTTCATTTTACCATCAATCAAATTAAGATCAAATTAATCGTTCTTCATCGTTCTTCATTCGTTCTTCGTGTTCTTCATTCGTTCTTCGTCGTTCTTGAGCAAAATCATCATAAAACCTTCATTTCTTAATTAAATCCATCCTAATTTATATTTCTATAATCTCCTCTTCGCTCTCCATCTTCAAGTACGGTTTATTTTCAATTCCGTCAAAATCGTTTTCAACACTTTAATTATGGAAAATCTATTTTTACTTCTAATAATGTTTTTCTTGTCATTTCTTATAGGGGAAGATTTTGAAGACGAGTTTGGAGACTCGTATATTTTGGGTGAAGATTAGTAGAAGGGTTCTTATTATCTATACTTCTTATTATTTTGGTGCTAATTGTTTTGCTAGCTAAGGTAACAATTCCGTTTTACTCGACGAATAAATGTCACATAGCCTATAGTTTTTGGTTCATGTTATGGTTTTTATGGTTTTAGTTAGTAACATAGCTTAGCCTTTGTTTCTTTAGTTTTTGGTTCATCTTTGTTTTTAATTCATGTTTTTATGATTTATGGAATTTTGGTAGTAATATGATAAGGAGTTGTTTTTTTTATCATGTTGATGAATTTTGATGATTTTTATTAAGTTATGATTTTTATGTTGTTTAGGAAATTTTTCATATGTTAGTGTTCTTGATGAATTTTGATGATTTTTATTAAGTTATGATTTTTATGTTGTTTAGGAAATTTTTCATATGTTAGTGTTCTTGATGAATTTTGATGATTTTTATTAAGTTATGATTTTTATGTTGTTTAGGAAATTTTAATATGTTTAGTATTCTTGATGAATTTTGATGATTATTCATAATAATGATTTTTGTATGATGATGGTTAGATTGGTTGTTAAAATAGTTGTTTGATGATTAAAACATGTTGGAAATATTTTGGTAGTTGTTGATGTTGGGAACCGTGTAGGGTGGCATTAAACCGGACCAAACCAGACCGGTCCAGGCCGGTTCAGACCCGGTCTGGGTTGGTCCAAGGTGGGTCCGGGTTTTGGTCTTTGGGTTGTGTCGATGTTTGATTGTTTAATTGTTGTTTTGACGGGTTTTAATTATGTTAAAGCATGCGGGAAATAATTAGAAACGGTTTTTAGTAAAACCGTTAAAAAGGCCAAAACAGCCCATTTTGCCCAAAACAGGCCGTGGGGCCCATCCAGGCCCATAAGGGTCCGGCCCAACTCAGCCCATGGGTCCCACTTTGGGACCCGTGACGGTTTTTGAGTTATCGTCATTTTTATCGCGTTTTGTAATAATTAGCAAGCGAGAAATATTAATAAGTAAAATATTTAATTAAAAAGGTTTTTCATTAAATTATTATTTCTCACATGTTAGAAATTATAAGACGAGACCTTAGTTTAATTTAATATCCTTTTAGGTCAAACGGGTTTTTTTTTGGATATAATATGATAATTCCCATGTTAGAAGTAGTAATAAAATAACATGTAATGAATATGTTGATTTTATGTCTATGTGATAAAGACTCTGCTTCTAGCCGGTTTGATCCAACGGGTTTGGTCAAACTAAGATCTAGTCAGCCCCGATTTGACTGATGACCCTCGCGGGACTCGGGTCGGGGATTTGTCTTCAAGTAAGGTTTTATTTAATTATTGAATTAGCCTTAGTAGATATGAGGCGATATGATATTTGATTATGATTATATGCAATTAGTCACATGATAGGATGTTTTCCCGTGACTGTTTGATTATATGGTTGGTGTCGTGTTGACTAAGTACCCATAGAGAATTATGAGTATATGGCGTCTTGACCATGCTACTTCTAAATGAGTATCTTGCCATGACATTGATAAGGCCTTTATACCAACGTTAACGATATATGTTCACCACTGATAGCGTTTGTGTCACTGGCCTGGGCCCTTTTGGATACCAAGCCGGGGCATGGCAATCCTAAGAGTTTCCACTTTGGGGAAGGGAGCCAGCTTAAGTACTAGCCATCTCTGCTTAGGGGGTCGCCTATCAGAGTTTCTCATGTACGGTTATGTAATGAGACAGGGAATGGGTTAGCTGTTGTCGGTAGGTCTGATCAGTCTAGGGCTAGGATGTTTTTTTACCTTGTGGTATAGACTCGAGTTACAGAAGTCGACTATTGACGGTACTAAGAACTTATGCCTGTTTGTAGACGTATTGGTCTTTCATGTTTGTATGATTCTATGAGTTTTAGAAGGTGAGATGCCAGCCGGCTAAGATTGATAGAGTTTGGATTCCCGATTGTTAACTGATTCACATGATTACTTGTTGATTAGGGTTTGAGTGTATCAGGGCCATGTTACATGGTAACCGCTGAGCCAGCATACCAGCTTCCCTAACTTGTGTTATATTTTATTACCGGATTCACATGATAGCTTTCAACATGCTAGGTTAATTTTTAGTTAACTGTTTCATAACATGAGAAGCATATCATATATGTTAAGGTGTTGTATTTTCTATATACATTGCTTTTATGTTTTTCATGTTTCATTAACCTCGACATTTCGTGGCTGGGAGAACTCGGAGTTACTCCCCACTGACTGTGGCTTTCGTGTTTATATTTAATGCGGTCGAACAGGTGGTGAATGCATATTTGGGGTACATTGACGAGCTAGCGAGCGAAGTATTTACCTTGGACCTATATTCGGTTCATAGTTTGTATATTATTGTACACACTTTTATTTCCGTATTTATACGGGAGATATGTCTCCCGTCCTTGTATAATTTTTATGTATAATATTAATTTTCCTTTGTAATGACCCTTTTTATTTATGACACCCTTCGTTATGTATTTAAATTAATTTTTTTCTTTCCGCAAATTTGAGGGTGTCACAGGGCTTGCGACAGAACCGATCAGTAACTGGCCACCCGATCAGTTTCAGGTTAGCTAGTGATGCCTGATTATAATAACCAGTACCTTAATTAAAAATAAAATGACCCGATTCGAGAATCACTAGACTCGATATATATATACCACATCCGCTTGACCCGAAAATTATCGACGACCCGCCCAATTATAAACATTCCCGAAACAGACACGAAAGCTGAAAGGACCCTCGCTCCCCGACCCAAACTAATAATATATAATAACCCGATCGATAAAGTTATTAATTACAAACCCGCCGAATCTAACCCGATCAGAATTGATTCCCAGGCCAAACCCGATCCGAGCTAATAATTAAACGTAACTTACGCCTATAATATAAAAATTTAGAGCAAAGTAAAATAAATTAAATTAAATTTAGAGCAAAGTTAAATAAATTAAACGTAATTAATGAATTTATTTTCGTGCCTCAAATTTTAATACCGCGCGCGCGTATCTGAAAAATTAAAAAAAAAAACACATAATCTATAAAAACGGGTCTTTATAATACCACCGTTGTTATTACTTTCAACAACGGGTCATATTAAAGAAACCGTTGTCATAGTGTTATTACTTTCTACAACGTGTGTTCTTTAACCGTTGTCATTACTCTATAACAACGGTGGTTTTTAGTATAACCGTTGTCAATAGTTTCTCAAACATTATGGTAAGAAACCCTTTAGTTTCTCTTAATAAAAAATAATTTCCAATCCTATAGAGTAAATTAAACACACGTACATTATCATCATCATCCTCCTCGTTTACAATCATCCTCGTTTACAACACAAATCTTTTTGTTTATTATCATCATCATCCTCCTCGTTCTCTTGATCATCATCCTGCTCGTTCTCTTTATCATCATCCTGTTCTCATTTTCATTATCAGGTAATTTTTGTGTTTCGTCTTTAGGGTTTTAAGATTGAAGTTCATCTTTTTGTTTTCATTTTCTATTTATCGTTCTCTTTATCATCTAGTTTCATTCCTTTCTAAGTTTTTAGAGTTTTAGAATCTCTGCATGACTCTTTATTTGTTCAGTTACTATTTCATTCATTTTAAGGTCTTAGGGTTTTAGAATCGCTGTATGCATGACTCTGTTCCGTTACTATTTCATTTCTTTTGAAGGTCTTAGTGTCTTAGGATTATCATGGGTGAAAAACGGAAAAGAGTAGAAAACAATGATAAGGGGGATAAGCCTGGTGAGAGGGGTGCTTCGAAGTGCCCTGCAGCCCTTGCAGCTATAGCGGCAAAAAAGCCGATGGAAATAAAATGGAGTGTGAAAGGTGTTCCTACTGGTCCAAATGCTGGCCATTTATCCACTTGGATTGGAGTTACAACCAAACAGTTTGCGCCTATTGATTTAGATGATTTCAGGAATATAAATCCTGTATTGCAGAACTTACTCTTGATCCGTATAAAGGTATGATAATTTGTTTAGCTAAACACCATTTCTTTAGTTACTATTACATAACGCAGGAAGCCGTATAAAGGTTCGTATAAAGGTATGATATTAGACAGCCGCTTATTAGTATATATGATGATGATGCAGGAAGCTTCCGATATTCCCGACTGCCATGATAAGTATCTATTACGTAAGGCAGCGGCAGTCTTAAGGCAGTGGAGGTGTGACCTTGCCAAATTACACTTGTATGTCGACAAGGAGACGGGGGAGATGCATAAGAGCCCACCGACAAAGTACCCCAACATCACTCAGCAACAATGGGATAATTATAAGGCAAAACGAGCTACTGAAAAGTTTCAGGTTAAGTATCCATGTCATATGTTTATATTTTTCTAAAACTCTACTTAAGGTTACATTTTTCTAAAAGTTTCAGGTTACATTTTTCTAAAACTCTACTTGTATCTATAATTTTCTAATTGTCTCATCTACTTGCGATTTTATATGATTTGAAGACCGTTAGCGCCAGAAATCGTGCTAACATTTCACAGAAGCGGGGGGTATATTATGGTTCTCGAGGCGGTTACAGATTGATAGAAGAAAATCTCGTAAGTAACATCTATATATTAGATTTTTTTTAATCATACTTGGACTTGATATACATTTATACATATATTACTTTTGAGTTAATGTGTAGGTGTCAAAGGGAGTGATCGACTTGAATCGGCACGTAACTTATAAAGAAGGGCACACGCCTAAAAGTTCACGAACATGTAACGAATATGATCAGGAAGTCTTGGCCAACATAGTAAGTATTATTTTATTAAGACGGGTTTTTAATAACTTTATTGTTCAATTCTTGTATGTCTGACTATCTATTTATTTTAGTAACAAAAATAAAATTAAGTTTATTTAATATATTATAGGAGAATGTTCTGAAGGAGGTTGCGGAAGGGAAATTCACTCCGAGTGGTCGTGACGACGTTCTTGCTAGAGCGATCGGCCGTCCCGAGCATCCAGGTCGATTGAGGGGCGTCCCATTACATGTCGGAGTCACGAAATATTATGGGACAACTAGCCCGAAAAAGAAGAAGAAAAATAAGGGGAAGGCTGACATGGTACCATTTGTTATTGTCATTTAAAATTCACATGTTATTGTTTTAACAAAATTGCTGATTCTACATTTTGGGCGTGCAGGTTCAGTTATTGGCCTCCGTGATACTGAAGATGAATTCTGGAGGCAAGCCTTCCGAAGAAGAATTGAAGATGATGGAGGATGTCATTAAAAAGGGTGAGGTAGTGCAACAGATTGGTCAAGAGGCAGACACTACTACCTTGCCAATACATGAGGAGACGGCTGAGAAGATGGGTGAGGTACCTACTGCTGCCGAGGTTTTAATACCTCAAGCCGATAAGGTAAATATGACTTCTTTTTTTTTTTCTGCATTTGTTCTTTCCAGCAGCCATGCCTTTGATTGGTTTATTTTATTAGGTAAATGAGTCTGAAGAGGGGACGCAACTTGAGGAGACGGGTGAGGTACCTAATGCTGCTGAGGTTTTGATACCTCAAGCCGATAAGGTAAATACGACTTAACCATTTTGAACCTCTGCATTTGTTCTTTCCAGCAGCCATGCCTTTGATTGGTTAATTAATTTTATAAGGTAAATAACTCTGAAAAGGGGACGCAACTTGAGGAGCCGGCTGAGAAGACGGATGACAATAATGAGGTATGTAGATTATAAGAAGTTAGTATGAAGATGATCATTTATGATATCTATTATATTTTGGTATTTAGTAAATAATATGTATTCTTCAGGCCAAAAAAAAGCGGGTAGTTCTTCTCACCGACCCTTCATCCAAGGATGTGGTTCGTGTTGCCCGGGGTTTGATCATATACCCAAAGCCCAATGACTCAGCGGAAACCATCTTGGTTCATGGCGTACCACTCTTGCCAAATCATGCAAAAGTGGAGATAGAGCTAGTCGCGAAGGGCTGTGAAACCCGTAAACTGCCCGTCCCAGTCCGTGACGACCTTCTAATTCTGGCAGATGTGGTTCACTGTTTTGTCCAATGGCCTAATAGCCACATTTTCCTGGCTCGTGATAAAAAAATTCAACATAATGTAGCCGGGGTTAGAAAAATACATCTAATTTAACCCGCCTTTTGCCTTTGTTCATTAGCTTCATAAATAGTGAAATTTATATGTTATATTTTTGTTTTGTAGGTAACAAAAAAAATGGATAAGTCTAACTCGATAGACAATCTTTCTACTACCTCGTCAAAACAACAACTTGATGAGGTATTTAATCAACTCTCTTTATATTTTAAGTTCTACTATCGCCTCATCATTGAAAGAGCAACTTAATTTAGTTAGCCACATGTAGGTTGTGACAGGTAGCACAAAAGGAGAACCGCATCATTTCCCCAAGCTGAAAGAGGTCAGGAGTCTATCCCGTACTAAATATGATGGGAACGTTTACATGGAAAAAGTACGAACGGTGACGATGCTGGACCTTTATAAGGAGGCTGGGAGACACATAGCAAGCGAGCAATTAATTATTATTCCGCTCGAGGATGGTATTGTAGGGGTAGAACGTCAAGCAATGCTGGATTGGGAAATTCTAGCCATTTGGGCTGGCCTAGACGAGATTGATGTCCAACACCTATATGTTTGGATGAAGTAAGTTTCTTAATAAATTAAATCATGCAATATTCTAATATTCTGACTAAGATATAGTGTTTTTAATATCGGAATTAAAACCGTCATGTAGGTACTTGAACTCGGTTGTGATCCCCGGGACCAATAATCCACTTGCTCAATACGGATTCTTGTGCCCAAATATTTTATCTATGCATATCGGGATGATTTTGTATGATGAACGTATAGATTATATTGCTGCGGAATTGGCCAAAAACAATAAGCTCATTCTTGCCCCTTATAATGAAGTCGGGTAATATATAATTAATATTACGATTCCAAATACAATTGCATTTTTATATTTTTGGTTATGATGCATGTTGTGCTTGTTAATAATGATGTGTCTCTCGATCTAGGAGACATTGGGTGCTAGCAGCGATCAATCCGAGCAAGAAGAAAGTATTTTGGTTGGACTCTTTGCATAAACAACCATCCGAGACCTTTAAGAAGATGATTATTAAGTAATTTTATAATACTGATTTGGCACATAATATTAAGTTTCAATTATTATTATTAAGTAAGTTTATGTGACTTTCGGCCTCTTTCCTTTTTTAAAGGGCCTTTGAGAAGAAAAGAGCAAACGAAGATCAACCGACGGAAGATTCTGATGATGACCCTACTTTTATTACGATAACAGGGGTACGTACGCGCAAATACAATACCTTAATAATTAAGTGCATTAAACTAATTACGCATATATATCTGTCTTTTTTAATTACGCATTAAACTAATTGGTAATTGCCTTCTCGTCTCTTCGTTTTTATGTAATAATAGGTTCCTAAATAGCCGGATAGCATACAATGTGGATACTACGTTTGTCGTTTCATGTTGGAGATTATTAGGCGAAGATATATCAGCATTCCAGAAAGAGTTAGTAGTTTAATGTAGCTATTATTTACTTTTTTTCATTAGAGCTGATATTTTTTCTGCTATATATGATCGATGTTGCTATGTATGCCTATACTGTTGTTACCCTATTGATCGATGTCTTTTATTTGTTTTATCCGCAGTATTTAATCAACACGCCACATGTCCCTGAGTATGCTAAGCACCATATAGACGAGGTAAGGGACCTGTGGGGCAAATACGTCCTTGAACATTATGGTAAGAAAGAATAAATGAAACTTAGATTATTTTAGAAGCAGATAGGGAACTTTATTTTGTAGAAGTCATTAGAGCAAATTGTAAGTATGAATTGCTCTGAAGGAGATCATTTTGGTTGTATATATCATTTTGCTGCTGTTGTACATGAATTGCTCTGATTTATATATAGATATATCATTTTGCTGCTGCTGAAAGTGGTTTATGCGTGCTGCTACTGCTGCTGATTTATGCAGGATTTTCACTGGCAGGGGAACAAATTACAATTTTTTCAAAAACAATAATAAAAATAATAACAACGGTTTTTCAAAATTCACTAAAAGCGTTGTAACATATTTTCCACCAAAACTAATCATACCTTTAACAACGGTTTTATTAAATAGACCGTTTACATATTTCCCACCAAAACTATTCACAAGTTTTAACAACGGTGTATTCTGATATACCTGTTGTTATTAAAGGTTTCCACAACGGCTTGATTAATATACTCCGTTGTAATTAACTATATTCACAACGGGTTTGAAAAATAATAGCGTTGTTATAATCTTTCCCACCAAAACTAATTATACCTTTCACAACGGTTTCAGTTAACAGAACCGTTTTTGTATCTTTCCCACCATAATTATTCACACGTTTTAACAACAGTTATCTAGTAATAACAACGACTCTGTACCGTTGTTAAAACGATTCACAACGGTATTTTCATTAAATAGGAACCGTTGTTAAAACCTTTAACAACGGAGGCTTTAACAACGTCCGCTTTTTAATATTACAACGGTTTTTAACCGTTGTCATAGCCTGTTTTTGTAGTAGTGTAAAGTTGCACAATTATGGACTAAAGTTACTCTATTATGGACTGAAGTTACGCTATTAATGACTAAAGTTACATCTTTAGTATAAAGTTACACTATAATTGACTAAAGTTACACAATCAATTAATGAAGTTTCACTAATAAAAGTTAAAGTTACACTTATAAAAATGTTAAAATTAAATCATATTTTGACTTAAAATTACACAATTAAGAATTGAAGTTGCACTCATAAAAAAACTAAAATCACATAAACTTGTTTTAAAATTATATAAATTCAAATTTATATAGTCGAAATCACATTTTAATTTTGAAGTTACAAAAATAATGGTTGAAATTACACTCTTAATGACTAAAGTTAGGCTCATAAGAAGGCAAAAATCACATAAACTTATCTTAAACTTACATAAATTCAAATTTATATAGTCGAAATCACATTTTGAGTTAAAGTTACACTAAAAAAGGTTGAAATTACACTTATAATGACTGAAGTTATATTTATAAAAAGTCTAAAATCACATAAACTTGTTTAAAGTTACATAAATTCAAATTTATATAGTAAAAATCACATTTTAGCTTGAAGTTACAAAATTAATGGTTGGAGTTACACTCGTAATGTAGGTGAAAGTCAATAAAACCCACTCATTTTGTTTTAATCTTGTCCCTTCATTTTATTCTAATCTTGTCCATCCATTTTTCTTTTAATCTTGACCCTCCATGTGACAACCCTCGCGAATGCGAAAATAAAACATACAAGCATGTGATATAATAAGCGGAAATACGGTATTTTAAAAAGCTTTATACATGCAAGATAAGTATACGAGGAGTGTCAAATTACAAACCGAATACAAAATATTATAAGATAAGAGACGTAGTCTCTCAAAATGTTAACAATGTCAAAGTGTTTAGCAAAACTAGCTAAAATCGTCTAGAGGTGAAACTTCCAGGGACAACGCCCGCTAGCTCACACCCGAACCCAAAATATCATAGCAAAAAGCCAACCATGCAAGCAACCTGTTCATCCATGAAAAACATGAACGCCACAATCAGTGGGGAGTAACTCCGGGTTCTCCCAGCCATATCACATTAAACGTACATAAAAGGAAATACAAAAGTAAAATCATGCATATATAGATATACATGTGAAATACGATAAGGATAAATAGGCAATTCGATATATCATATTAAGAGCATAAGAATTACAAGTCCGAATCCATCATGTTATACAATGACTCGGGGAAGACACTCTTAGGCAACCGAATACGCTCACTAGGGCTTGCATCTCACCGTTAGCGGTATAAGTTTGATAAGATTGAGACTCGACAAACAAACCATGCCAAGTCATGCGATGATCACAATGAATCCATCATATTATCATCCATTCAAACGAACCAATACATTGACGATGCCAAGTCATGCAATGACCATGAATACAATCATGAAATCACGCATTCAAAGACAATGACACAAAGACGACATCTCTCACGGTAAATGAAACGCACTAGCACCGTGTACATGGCAAGTATGATAAAAAGGCATCCACGGGATAAGACATTTCCCTGAACGCATACACGATGCTACATTTCGTATATGTAAACTAATTTCCTCCTGGTAGGACGACGATAATAATACGGTCCTAGTCTAAACCTGGCCAGACTCTCGGAATAAGACGTGTTCCGATGCGACATGTGGTAAGACGTTCCACATCCAAGACTCGGTCTTACAATATATATGCCGAGTACCCCAAATTCGTAGATCAATTCACGAAAGAGGCGGAAAAGAGCTCAAGCCTCATAACAAGCGGTACGCTACATGCAAATAACACCACCTCGCAAGTACACAACATTTGACGGCCGGGTCGATCAACGCATAGCGTTCAACTCCCAACAACGTCGTCGTATGCCCACTAACACATGCATTTAAGCAGTAGGATACCTCTCCGTTCCGACATTCCAGCCTTAGAAACGGGAAGGTAGCCAAGGGAATGAGAGTACAAAGCACAAGACAAAATAGTGCTCAAACCGTATCATTTGCAAAACCGACTCAAAGTGGGAACATACCAAAAACCGTCACAAAACATGAGAATAGGGAATCATATAAGTTTAAATATGATAAACATGAGTTAATACATGATAAATAAGCATTAGAACAAGTTTATGAAGCATAATGAATAAAAAACATACATACCTCTCCAAAACAACGTTGTTTGGAAACCAACGAAAACAAGGGTCCACTTCCAACGGTCATAACTAGAGGTCTCGACATGCAAATGCAGAAATTCCAAATGGAGCTGATAGCTTATCCTCTTACGGTTCCAACGGGATGTCATACGCCCAAAACAAGCAAGTAACGAAGGAGATATGATCATTTTACGAAACGGGGTCAGTGTAGGAAAATTTCAGTCGGCAGCGAGTGACGCAGCCTGCGTCACCACGACGCAGCCTGCGTCCTATTCGGACAGGTATGAGTCACACAAATCTCCACAATTTAACTAAGGTATAACACAAATATCATCTATCATCACAATTCATCAATTATCAACTAACAACAACCATCATCAACAACACGATTCCTAAGATTAATAATCATATTCTAAATACGATTTCTAACATGGAAAACACATTAAAACACGTAAATGATATCGAGTAACCCTTCACCATTACCTTTTCGCGTCTTTAAACGGTTTCTAAACCTTCCTAGTCTTCACCTACATACAATTACATAATAAAAGATGAATACCATTCACCTTGAGAAAGACGGATAATTTAAAAAGCGAGAAAGACGGTAATTTTATTACCAATACGGATAGAGGAAGCTAAGAGGGGAAGAATAAGACGAACTTACGATAATTTGAGCGGGAACGAATGAGATACGATGATTATAAAATCGGATCAAAGATGGAGGCAAGGGTTTGAGATTTCTTAATGAAGAAGAAATGTGTTGTGTTTGAGTTATGAATGAAAAATAGGTTAAGTGTAGTGTGATATTTATAAGGAAAAAGTCAACAAAAGTCAAACTCGCCTTAAGACAGGATTCTCATGAAATCTCGCGGAAATTCCAAATACAAATATTCACTTATCATAACCATGTCCAAGCAACACACAGTCAAGCCATGACACCCTCAAAAGCTCATGATCAAGAAACAACAACAACAACACAAGCCATGCCAACCAGAGTAACAAGGTCCCAAGTCAGCAACAGCCACAGGAATTCCTTAGACATCAGTACCAGTTCCAGGCCACATATCCTACAGCAATTATCCAAGCAAGGGCTCCAACTTATTTTCCCATCTAGTTGAGGTCCTTAGCTACAAAAAAGTCCAGGATAGGTTTTCCAAATTGTCCTTGGAAGTTCAAGAAAAACAGCCCACAAGTTAACCAGTCACTTTGAGAGCCAGGCAGGTTTCAAGACCATTGGATGAACAAAGGCATCTTACTTTTGTGTGACCTTTAGTAGTATTAATAAGGACGTTGGAAGGACCTTAGAAGTCCCTCTCAAGGTTCCATTTGAAGCACCTGACAGCCGAAACAACCCCAAAGAAAACTGCTCAAACAATACCATTTCAGGAAAGGGGACAAGCTTACTTTTCAGTTGCTTTTTCTGAAGTAGTTGCAGTCTGTTTTTGCTCGTCTTATTAGTAGACTTTTGTATCTGATTTGTTGTCATTTCAAGGATAATTTTAAGCCCTTAGATGTAGTCTTATGTTGTATGGTGAAGATCTTTTGTAATGCTCTATATAAAAAGCCTTTTGCCTTGTAAGAAACTCAGAATGCTGAATGAAAAACCAGAGTTTTACTCTTTCTGTGTTAGCCTGTGCCAGCCTTGGTTAGCTCAAAAATCCTCAACAAAACTTGTGCTAGTCTTAGTTTGTTGGCCTAAGTTAGAGTCATTCACTTGTGCTTGTCTTAGTGAGTGAGTTTAGCTTGGGATTCACTACATTTAGAGTTACCTGTGCTTGTATTGGTAGCCCTGAATACAGGGTTTATCTATCTTGTTCTTGCTTTGTGTTGTATGTCTTCTATTCTTGTCTCAGCCCCTAGTTTGGTGTTTCAGATCTTATGCATGCATAACAAAATAAGACAAAGATAAGAAGAAACATTTTTCTTACAATGAATATAAACAATATGGGCACAATATTTGGTCACCTTCCAAATATTGTTCTTGAGCTTAAATAAGAAGGATGATCTTCCAAGTTTCAAATTAGAAACTCTCCAATTAGTTGCACCCAAGACAACCCCTTTTAAATCTTACAAAATACTACACTAGTATATTATGTAGTAACCCTTAACAATATGACTAATAAACACTATTACTACTCTTAGTAATTTTATTAGTAATCTTAGAACATAAGATGTTTGAAGCTTCTTAAGCTTGTTATTTAGAGTGAGAAGTGAATAATTTTTAGAGAGATGATCAAGCATACACTTGCATTTGATCATATCAAGAGTGGTTTCCTCGATCTGGAGAGTAACTGTCTGACCGGAATTATCTACCATAGATACTTTCCGAGCGTGGCCACGCATTTTTCAGCTTACTCCTCCTCGAGTGGCCTTGAGATTTAAAACAACCCTGACAAGGGGTGGACAATTCCTATCGCACTAATCCCTTCGAATAGCCACTGCTCATTATGACCCAAAAGATGCTCATTTGACCCCAGTTACGAAGGTCGTATAGCATAAATCCAAGTCCCTCTGAACCTGTACCACCTTAGGCGAACAGTCTTTAGTCAAACAATTGACTCAAAAAGAATACTAGTAGCTCTTGCCACGACCAGGCTACAAGAATCGCCAGAATTCTATAAGCGGTCACTGCCCGACAGATTGTCCCTTATACTCTGTCTATGTGATCGATTGGTCATCCCTTATGCCCCTATGGCACTTGAACTTGCCATGAATCGCATCACACTCTAGTTACTTGGAGACGTCACCTCATATAAGCAACTAGGGGCCAATGTTATGTTAAACCAATCCACTTTAATGGAGTCCAAAAATTGTCTCTACAATCCATTTGGATATAACAAAGCACAAAACTGAGTTTATGAAACTCTAACGATAA